>MNPL01000932.1:0-11652 GCA_002081605.1 Tropilaelaps mercedesae | reverse complement strand
ATATATATATATATATATATATATATGTATATATATGTATATATAGGTGTATGCTCGACTGGTGATTCGTTTTAGGGTAAGTGGCCATTATTTGACTGAAGGTGCCGCAAGAGATTTTAGAGAAACATTTTCGTTTCACCTCGAGCGATCAATTACTCAACGCTAATGTACAGACGCTGTTTCTTGTCTGCTCTTTCTAAAGCCTGAAACCATTCTCAGGGCGAAGCCTTGCGAAATCGCTCTAACCCCACTGACCTACTATGTAGGGGCTCCGGCTTATAGCAGTGCCAGGTACAACACGGATGGGGGGCCAACGGGAAAAGGGATTTTGTGGGGGCACCCACCGACGTATAATCACAGGCAAGCCTAACGTTTCGGTAGTTATTGAGATCCCTTTGACGTTCGCCCTCGTCCGTCGTCCTGTTCGTACCGAAGAATCTCTCCCCTCCGTCGAGCATCCCGGGAGTCAGAAGAGGCCTCACTTCTTTCCACCGCCGCGAAGCTCCGGCACGGGAGAAGGAAGAACTGCCACCTGACTACGGAGGCCATGCGGACGGATGTCAATTAGCTGTCCAAGTCTGTTTTTCTCTGAGACGTGCTCTTCTGCTCGCTCGTTCTATATCTCTTTTTTCGCTGGACCGAAAACGCCGCTTTCCACTGTTCAGCAGGGTCGAAACAATTCCTATTTACCGGTGAATAGAGCGAAACCATCGCCAGTGACTCTGAGCTGGTAGATCACACCGTTGAAATTTCCCCTGGGAACTCACTGGGATTAATTAAATGTATACGCAGACCCACCATAGAGGCGCCATACGTTAGTGATCTGACCGAATCGTTGTTTCGTGTCGTGGGTACGTATCGGTTAGTCGCTGACAGTTGAGTGAGGTTGTCTGTTTGAGGCGTCGATCTGACATTCTGCATCTTCGCTCAGACGAGCGTTCGTCGACGCCATTCCGCCGTCAGTGGGGAGCCAAATGGGCCTAAACTCGGAGACGGGCGCCGGAGCGATCGACTTCTATGCGTGCGTGCGTGCGTGTCTATGAACGTCTCAGGACACGGGTCCGAGAAGGTCACAGGAGGTATACATCCCCTGTTTCCAGAGCCAGTATATTTTTATCCTCGATTTCGGGGAGATGTAGGCTAGGCAGTTTTTATATACGAGAAGCCGGTATTAGGAGGTATTCGTGGCCGGTTGTGCGACACGCGACGTTGGCATGGTACAGTTTTGCGCTGCTATCCTTTGTCAGGAAGGTCTGAGACACGAGAGCGTTGTCCAGTCGCGAAAGCAGGTGAACCGCCTGTCATGGTCAGGAGTCATTTCCATTGAACACTCGTTCGTATAGACGATGTTCCGCTTGTCGACGTCACTCCAGCGAGGACTGCGGAATGGGAATCGTTTCCTCTACGATACCCTCTCACGTACCGCAGACGTACAGAAGAACATACGAGAATGAGTTGAAATTCGACTAGAGAAATTCGTACGTACGGTGGCGCAGAAAAGGTCATTTTTCTGCTTCGGTCTGCCGTCGGGCTTCTATGTTGGCCACTGCGTGTCCGATGCCCGATCAGAGCGTTGCACGTAGAGAGAATTCGGTCAGGAGTATGTTTACGTGCGCACTGTCTCAGCATACGATGGCAATGTATCGGAGAATGAAAACTATGGGGAAAACAAACTGTAGAGGCTACAGGTACATTCCTCCTCATGTACTCGGCTGCATAGCGGTGTATACAGTGGTTCGTTTTCTACGCAAATGTCGGCGATGCCATAGTCGGAATCTTATGGTCGAGTTTATGGTCGAGTTCAGCATCAAAAGCGCGATTATTTACGTCATCGTTTTCAGGTACTCGCCAACGGCTCTCGAGCAGAGTATTGAATTCATCCGCGACACAATCGCCATGCGGGACGACGCCAATACGTCGGTGACGGTCGGAGGTGTCACCACCGAGCAATGCCACCGAGGGGCTAAGAACACGAAGAACATCGTCGGCATCATCGGGCCGGGGTCGTCCGCCGTGACCATCCAGGTGCAGAATCTTCTGCAGCTGTTCAACATCCCACAGATTGGCTATTCGGCAACGTCGCGCGAGCTCAGCCGCAAGGACTTCTACAAGTATTTTCTGCGCGTCGTGCCTTCCGACGAGTTCCAGGCCAAGCTGATGGTCGACGTTCTGCTCAAATTTAACTGGACCTACGTCATCACGATCAACACTGAAGGTGAGCAGGTCGCTGGAAAACTGCCCGCAAGCGTAGCTGACACGAGTGTGTCGTCGTATCTTCTCTGCAGGTAGAAATGGCGACAACTCCTATTGTTGTTTTACTATCAAACAAGATCCCTCATCATTTTTGCCACAAGGTGACTACGTCGCCCAACAGCTGCTGGTGGGGAAAATACAACGTACGGGGGGCTTGATTTGCTGGCTTTGACAGCCACCCGGAACAGCCGGCACTACATCGTATGCAGGGATAGCTAAATGTTAGATGAATGACTTTTGTCAAACTGTCTTTTCTAATAAAGTCCCACGATAAGACTTGCTATGAGATAATGTAACGCCCCGTTCACTTCGTTCAGACGAGGAAGCATCCAATTTCCGCGCACGAGGAAATATGCGCAGGAGATATTTCTTCTGGAGTGCGATCGTGTACGGCCCGGTACTAGGCCCCCTTGGGATTTAACAAGTAAAAACACGCTATGTGTTATGCGGTGCATAACAAGTTATAGAAAACATACGACATTGTTTGCGTTCGATTTGACTGTATGTCGCTTGGACAGAAAGCCAAGGAGGTGACGATGGAGGTGACTAATTTTAGGCAGTGTCATTTTCCATTTCCTATATATATATATATATATATATATATATATAACTCCTATCATTAAACCTATTTGCTACTTGATTGATCGTAAGCAAGATATTACAAATGTCTAATTTAGCCTTCAGCCTCTGTCTCTCTCTATCTCTCGTCGCGATGGCTCGGTCTAGCTCTAGAGGTCCTGTGTGAGATATTCACCGACTAAGTCACTACCGCACCGCGGAGACTATTACGAAGAAAATTGCTGTGATAAATTCACTCAAGGGCCGGCGCTATATCGGCTTCCCATCCTGCCGCTCGCGTGGGTGATCAATTTTGGATCAGAAATGACTCGCAAGTGAAACGCGTGCCGTTAGTTCCTCAGGAGAAACGATTGTCCAGACGCTTTTAGATGCCATCAGACCTGTAACGAGCAGACGTACACCGTCCTTGCAAAAACACCTTTAATGGATTCAAATTGTCTGAGATGGATTTCCCGCCAGAGCCCGTGCAGACATTAGCTCAGGAGTGGTGCGACATTCACCTCGTGTGCACTGATCTGCCATCACTAAATGTTTCCCTTCCGAATAGGCCGAGTGCTTATAGGAATACGGTAGCTCGTTGATTTCGTAATTCTCCTGAAAGAATTTATTGCCTTGAGTTTCGAAAGCTGATAGGCCAATACTGTGGCATGCTCTTGTTAGGACCTTAGGCCCACGCCGTTGAGCAGGTTTTTGATGTACGACGGCATTCATACAATCTTCTATAGCCGGCGTAGGCAGTCTTTCTATTGAAATACGGAAGGTCACAACGTGATTGTCTCCGTCACTCAAAGTCAGCCGGTAAATATACTCAGAGCAGAGTTCTTTGGAAGGGCGGACTTCAATCTTGCTCGTTGAAGCCCTGTCGCCATTGGCCAAATTGATTCTATGTCTTTCTAGAACATCCTGAATGTTAATGTTTGCAAGTGGGCACTTGACGGGTAACGCTGAAACCGGGCTTAACTGAAATAACGGTTCATATTCGGATTTTGCGGGATCCTGGGGGTTCTTTCGTTGTCTTCCCTTCGAAGAAATGGGTCCGCTTCGCTAAACACCAACGCTAACTGTATAACACTGATATGGTCAGATTCCTAATCCATTTGAAGCCCGTCAGGACTCATTAATTCCGGCGTCCCTCGTGAGAGATGCGCAAGGACGCTTCCAAAAATCCGGAACTCACTTATGTCGACTTCGGTTCACGACGCTTGCAGCGATCCGTGTGACGTACTCAGAGGTATGGTCGTCCGGCCGGATGGACTCTATGGTCAGAAATTGTGAACGTTGCTTCGAGAACGCACTCTTCGGCCGTTTTCTGCACGAAGTAAAAGCCTTGCTATACGCCCGTGCACTTTTCGGCAGTGCAGAAAAGAACTGAGCGCAAATTTGGCAAAGCATCGATTCGATTTTGTCGTCGCATTCCAAATGGGCGGCACTTTGCCGCTGCGACAGTTCGAATCACTGAGTGATTTCTGAGCAGCGTTTTACGTTTATGTGGTTGCGGGCACGCGGTAGAGGACAATTCCTCTCCGCCGACTGGGAGAAGGGAAGATTTAGGGAAACAGAATCGTTTGCATGGAGAGGCCACCCTCCACTGACACGTATAATCTCCCGCCAAGAAACTCCTTCTTCTTATGTGACATGTACAGGAAGTCCGGGGGGCCAGCCATTGTGGTCTAACTGGAAGATGGCCAAAATGGAATTGGCGTCAACTCAATCCGGGTACTATAACTGGCAAAGTGGAATTTCGGCCGCGCTAACTGCGTCATCTTGCAGGACACGCAGCGACCTGTGTAGGATCTCTTTCTGGCACATATGTGCATGTAGAACATGTTATATGTACATAACAAACATGTCCAAACACCGAACGATGCCACCAGTTGTTCCTTCCGTATCGATTCACAGCGACGGCCGAATCCCTGCGACATTCTGCTCCCAGAAGCCAACCAAGATTGATGCGCTCTTCCGCGCTCGGGATCGATAATGCCGTCCTCAGACGCCCGAGCCAGCATCATCGCGCCGACCGACAACGTAATCCGTAGGTCGGCATTCGTCAACGAGTTCCACTGTTCTATTCCCTCAAGTGCACGTCAAGAACAGGACTCCCGACGCCGCCGAGTAGTAAAAAAGCCACTTCCCCAGCACTCCCTTCTGGCTTCCCTGACAGTCCCAACAGTTCGGCGGACAAACACATGACAGCTGTAGGTGAGGGGGGTGTCACGGGCGTGGACGCTTGTCAACAACCAGGCCACTCATGGGGATGATGGCCTAGGCCGCGATATTTATCGGGCGGGCATCACGTTCGCGCACCCACCGATACGATACACGGGAAATGGTCGGCCGTATCGGTCGACGTCTCGTACACTTCTTGTTCAGCCGAGAACTTCAACTGGCCGCCTATTGACAGGATGGCTGAGTCGGATCCCGTCTAAGCGGCGACATCGATGCGAACAATCCTACCGACGGGAGCTCGGGTTCGTTCGCATAAGCTGAAACGACTAATGACCATCAGACAAGAGAGGACCACTGTGAATGGACAGATGGCGCGTAACGACGCGTCACAGCGATCCACGGCGACGGACGGACGGACGGGCGGGCGGCTAAGTTGAACGGAAAAAATTGAGGACCGCGCCGAAACAGCTGCTCGGCAATGGTCGACTTCGAGGGCAGAATTCCGCTGACGGACGTCGTCTGCTTCGAGCGGCGGCGGCGGCGGCGGCGGCCTGATCGTTCGCCAAAAACAAACAGACCTACAAACAAATACGATTTAATGGACGGAAATAAGTGTGCCGCCATCCGATGTCGCTAGTGGGAGCCTTTCGTGAAGTGGCCGCGCTAGCCGGCGGCTCGACGACCCTCGCCGAAAATGCGGGGCAAAGCAACTCTGAGTTGGCAACGACGCCTCGAGAACCTGTTGTGTGCATCTGGTGTTAAACTTCTCCCCGACACGGCCCTCCTGGGGATAGGCGGAGGCAAGCCCCTTCGCTCCTTGGAGGGTCGTAGTGCCCCCCGAAGTCGCCGAGACCGTAGCGTCTCTTAGGCCAATTAAGTGCCGACAGACGCTATCCAAACCGCACACGCCGAAAAGCCTCTCCGGAGCTACTGGTGAGGCGCGAGCCTGATGTGTCTTTATTTATTTACATCGCAACAGACGACCAGTATCGGTGTCTTCCCCTGGCGAAACCGAACGCGTTGACTTCTCCCTGTTCTCGGTGCACGTGCCGCTGGCGTCCTGCGTCTACGTGATAAGAAAAATGCGGCGGCGGCGGCGGCGGCGGCGTCTCCGAGCAGAAAGCGAGGTCCTCGAGCAGGCGAGGGCATCGTGGAAAAGAACGCGAGATATCTCAGAATCCGGCCCCGGTCCTGCTCTCTTCTGCTTCTCCTATCCGCGCTACTTCCGCCGGTGCTACTCCTCACCGGGATGGTTCACGTGACTTTGCTGCTTCGTCGCATTTTCCTAGATGCGGCTCGAGCCAAAAAAAAGCAGAGAAATAACGTCCAGAACGGTCGTCGACGGACCCCGCCGACGATCTGGGACGAGAATTTGGCATAAACGAAACTCAGCCTGGGCGAGGTCGTCCGGTGGCATGGCGTTGCAGGCGTAGGCTATTCCGCCAACAAATGTTGTCCATGCCACGAGGACTAGCGGATAGCCGAGGCCGGCGGAGGTCGGGGGCCGGCAGAGGTCGGGGGCCTTAGCAACGGCCACAGTCGCAGCTCCTAACAGCTCGTCCACCAGGACATACGTTTCCATGTTAAGGAGATTATACTCCACCCTGCTTCGGACATCCCGCGCGAACAGGACGACGTCCGACCGGTGAGCAGCGAGCAGTCGCGTCCGATCGGGTCTTCAGCCCAGCGTAAGATTCGGGCGGCTATCTCACGACGGATTCCGCCATCTCATTTCGACAAATACGATGACGCGCCAGTAACGAGTCGCTTAACCGAGCTAATGGTCGAAGAAGATTGCTTTTTCGGGAATCGGCCTTGGCAGAAGCGTCATCGCAGCTGTTGTGCGCGTTCGTCTATGTCTTCCTGGCTTCGTTCTTGTTCTGCGTTTCGCTCACGTCGTCACCGAATCGGTCACGAATTAACGAAAAAGGTGCCTTTTTCGGGAAACGATTCCCAAGCTGAAGATCTCCTTAGGGCCATTCTAGCCGGGGAGTTTCCCAGGCTCAGCCTCATGATGGAAGCAATCAACGAGATTTTGCTACATGTGCCGAGTCGCGTTTCTTCACTAGACTTCGGTCGAAACCGCTAGACTGCAGCGGACGACGAGCACACCGTGAGAGCTGTTAGATGAAGTCCATGATGTCGACGGTTCGTTGTGCTTTTGAAGGCCTTCTGACGAATATACATGCCTCACACGACCTTCTGCTGGATCTGGGGACCTGTTCGGCCCCATTGGGGACAGTCGTCGTGTCGACGCGTTGCTCCAACATGGGGAAGTATTTAACCCTGATGTTGACTGCCTTCGGCAAAACATTCAGTATCGCTCCGTGGGGAGTGGCCTCGTGAGGGCGCACATTAGCGAGTCCAAGAGCAGTAGCGCGTTGGAGAACAGCTGGCGAGCACAAAACGAAACGAAAATACGGCAGGGAACAATCGAGCGGAAACTGCCGAGCGGCAAGAGGCGATGCGCGTAAAAGCTCAACGCCCCTGTAATCTGGTAGGCCCGGTTGGGCGTCATCATCTTGCACGGGTTTTGCACAGCGGACAGCTCCCGGTCACGGGGCGTTGGCGACGCCTGCTCCAGGGGCAAGCGCCGCCACCGTAAGCGCGGCCTGGATGCACAACGTAGACAGTGGTGGCCGAAAACAGTGGCATTTCAAGGCCTCAACCATGATGGTGGTGCGACTGCAGACGCTGCAAATCGCTTAGCGATAGTCGACGGAGTGAGTGAGCGCGCGCGCGCGCGCGCGCGCGCTCGCTCGCCGAGATGAGTTGAACAGGCCCTGGGGGCACGGAAAACCTGGCTCATTCGGCGGGATGGACCGGTTTCATGTCCATCTAGCCGATAGGCCATGGCTAAGGTATTAGCCTGCGTCACGAGACTGCACCAAGTGTGTAGGCTAGATGTAGAACGGTAGCAGCACAACGTCGACTAGACGATGTGTATTCCGGCCACCTGAGGGAGTCCGACGCGAGAGGATCTGGGAGAAGGGCTCTGCGCTGGGGTTCCCCTCCCAAAAACAAAATAGGGCAAAATGGCTTCCGTTTCGGAAATGGAAGCTGCTCTTCGAGGGGGAACTGCTTGCAGGCTTCTCGTCGGCCTACCCTATGTTGTGTAGCGTTGGTTACTCATGTGTGCGTGTGTGTGTGTGTGTGTGAGTATATGTGTGTGACCTAAGTGAGTCGCACACCTCCACCGTCCGTCCACATCGAATAACGGGCGCTGCTGTCAAACACCCATCGCGGCACCAGAGTGGCTGGCAGAACAGGTTCGTATCCACGCCCAAAACCTGCATTACAAATCGAACTACTGCAGACATCTCCGCACGAAGGACGCATTTCATCTGCGCAGTGTCTCTCATAAGAACACCGACTTCGCTGTGATCCTTCGAAAGCCGACGTGCCTATTCAAAAGATGCCGCAGAGCAATCGAATGTCATTAACTCGATCAGAAGCCTGAAGAGGATTCGTTCGAGGATGTCGTCGTTCATCAGCATTTTTTTTTTTTTGTATTTATTATCGGTTTGCGTTGACGACCTACGAACGGAAACCGCGCTGTTAGCCTCGCGCTCGTCGAGCTCGGCAAGCTATTTTTGGCGAACCTGGCATTATTACCTCATCAGAAAGCTTCCTCTTCCCTCACCGGCAGGACCTGCTGTGGCGAGTTCTCGGATCGGCGCGAATAGCACTATCCTGTACCAATTTCCTGTTGGATTTCAACCGCCTCGAGTCTGCCTCGCTCAGACGTCGGACACTTTCACTCTTACGTGCGTGCAGTCACTTGAAGGGACTGCGAAGCCCCCGGTGCGGTTCTGCCAGCCTCGGACTTCGCAACGTTTCGATGGCGTCCGTGGCGACGGTGCCAACGCGTAAACACTGCCCAACGCAATTCGTAGCTGAGATAGACTGACGTTAGACGACGCTAGCGACGATAGAAGACATGACAATCTCGATGTAGGAGGAGGCCTGAGCGTCTTCCGATGCGTCCTCAGAGTCAGCCCGGCGTGTACGGCTGTGCGTCCCATGCACAGGCGTCGCGAGACGCGTCGCGAGACCCGTCGCTTCTTGCTCGGACGTCCGTACCTAAGGTCTGATTCGGAAAGACCGAAAACATAGACCGTTCCAGCCAGCAAATTTTTCATGCCAGCCGGCGCGTATACAAGTTCTAGTCGACTCGTTCTCACGCTTGATCGGCCCCAACGAGACGAGCGTCTGTGTTGACGTGCGTCGCTCGTCCAGTAAAAATGTTTCGATCTGTGGGATCGGTTATGACTCCGCTGGCCAGCTGGCGGCTGCCAGGAGTCGATACGGCCGCCTGGCTGACAAAACGCCTGTCACTCTGTATTTTTGCTCGCTATTGTTTGCGCTAGCCACGCTTAAGATCTGCAGGTCTGCCACGGGGTTCTGTGCACACAACCATGAGTCTGACGCGTCGACGACTGCGTCACGCTGCTTAACCCACGCCGTACAGCGAGCGACCCCGTGCCGTAATATTAATAGTGTCGCATGCGTCGCTGTGACATCTAAAATTAGGCGTCGCTTTCTACAAGAGATGTCCCACGACAGCTGAATATCGCCGCCAGTCGGCTGCGAAGTCGGCCGCCGGACGAGTTGAGACGCGGCAGGCAGCGACAATAGACGCTGCCAAGGAGCTGACGAGAAGGCGTAAGCTGCGTCGCTCCGGCAGAAACGTTACCGCCGTCATCGTCGGGAAGATGCGCACATCCCACGCAGGCGCTCCGTTCGGGCCTCCACGCAGGACAACATCGTCGCCTACAACAAAGAGAACGTCGCTTGTTGCTTCTTCCTCTGCGCGCGCGAACGCAAACAAAGCGCAGACGCGTTCCAGTTTGTATGTACACGACGGATGGAGCAAAAAAGGTTGGGGAACTGCGCTGCCGGCGTGGGGGACCCGGGCCAGACGTTTGTCCAATGCCTTGGCCCCCACCTCAGCGGCGACTGCCAGGGGAGCCCAGAGCGGACGTTGCTTTCACTTTCTTCATGTTGTGCGCACGCGGCCTCGTGTGTGTTTTAGTGTTGCACCAAGGTTGGGGGGGGTCCCGATGAATGGCCAGCCTCTGCCGCCTAAATATGTTATAGCGTCTTTGGACGTTGAGCTTCGCTTACGGACCGCGTGGAGAGCTCCGCGTGGGGAGACGCGTTCGTGGATCGGCCGAGGGGCACCGTTGTTGGGAGGGAGGCTGGCAATCGGAGTTTCACATTGAGAAAAATGTCGAATGCTAGAATCAGAACAACAACAACAGCTTTGTTGTAAACAACTAAACCGCCAATGGCTGCAATCCATAATGGTCTGAAGTATTGTTGGCCCTTGTGACGTTTCTGTTGACGCTTTTGCGTGAATGCGAAGTATGTCCATCTACGTGCCGAACACTATGGCACATTATTCAAAATGCTTGCTAGTAATATTTATTTAGGATATTATTTATTTGTCACAGTATGTATCTATTTTATTCACTAACTAGTTAAGCACACGTATTTATGGTCAACCCTTGAAAAACCAGTCTTTCTTTTTCGTTGAGCAATTAGTTTACACTCGCGTTAAAATTTCGCGTTATCGGAAGTTGCTCGTTGACAAACCGTTTCCAACTCCAGCACGTTTTTGCTGTTCTGTGGCTTAAGCCTTTCGAGCGTCGATCGACAGATCCGACGCGATGTCGCGACAGTGGCCCCATAAACGCTTGATACTCACACTCCGTTACGCTTACTTCACTATTCCGACGTCTCCACGGTCCGTCAGTTACTGCTGCAGCAGACGAGGCGCTGATGTCGTCCGGCGAATCAACAAAAATCGCGTCACAACAATGTCCGCCGACATCCCGAGGGGCGGACCGCAACTAAGCGAGCGTTGCCCTGTTTTTCATGCGTCTGTTACTTGCCTGCACTTCGGTAGGGAGCTCCTACCGATGGACAAACATTCGCGGAACTTGTGTGGCGGTTCTGTTTTACGTCGCGTGTGTATATTTATAGACATCTTAGCTCTGTGACCAGTTTCGGCGCCAGGCGGCTTCTACTAAAATGGCCGCATCCGCCATGTATAGGAATGAGGTTTAGGGCTAATTCGAGTCAGCTTCCGACTGCCACAGTCCTGATAACGCACAACGGTAATTAAGCGGATGCTGACGTCATATCCAGTGGACAAGCGCCCCCCTGCCGCCGGGCTCGTGGCCACCCGCCGTCGCGGCGTTTGGCGCCCCCCGAGTTAGGGGCGCGGAGTGGGTGGCGTGGTTACGTCTATGCGCTCGTGTACTGGCCAGGTCGTGTCTGGAAGGGCGGCCGGCCGACATCAGGGCGAACATTCGACGAAGAACGGGGCCGACCTAGTCCAGCTGAAGACAAAGTGATAAACGACCAAGTAGACGGCGGTTGCCTGTCGACGATGCTCGAGCAAACAGGTGTAAAAAAACCTGCTCTAGTTGATGCGTGTCGTCAGGTACCGGTCAGAACATTTATTCATGCCGCAAGACATTTATTAGTGCATGTTGATGGCCCGATGTCGTACACGGACCGTGCAGAGGACTCAGCATCGGCCATTGGCAAATGGCTCGGGTGGTATTTGTGTATTGCCAGTATCGTAATGAGTTGAGTCGTTTGTTTGTACAAGCATATATATATATATATATATATATATATATA
>MNPL01000930.1:0-56799 GCA_002081605.1 Tropilaelaps mercedesae | reverse complement strand
ATATATATATATATATATATATATATATATATATAAATCTTATATGCTGGCATTGATCGGCGCGTCCTCGCTCGATTCAAGTTTCGGTTTCACCCCGTTTTCTGTCGCGTCTACCTAAATAAATGCAAAATCTTTAGTGGATTTTCTCTCTTTGCTCTCTTTGCTTTGCCTTATACGCACATTTTGTGGCAAACTGCTCTTCAATTTGGATGTCCCAGTACCTCGACGCTTACATTTACACGAGGGAACTGCAGCTGTGAAAAGATCTTAGTTGTCGCTGGATTGTATTATTGCTATTGACTGGTATCGGTGGCAGAAATGAGCTCCGTTTATGATGTCGGTAGGCTGATGGGGTCTGCGTGCTGTTCGTGCAGCCACTGCTATTGGACAACGTCTTTCCAAAAGGCATCTTTGAGGTAACCGGTGACGATGAGGGTGAGCTCCCTGCTGTTGAAGAAGTCTGGCTGCCCGAAACACGTCCTCCTTTTGTCACATTTAAGTAACGAAGCCATGCGTTGAAGAGCTGATCAGCAATTCGGGTGGACGGACTGGTTATATATTTGCAGTTTTTGCGCAACTTAACCGCAGAGTCCAGTAACCGACGTCCGTATTCGTAGGTTTCCTGTAAGACAAAATATTTAGGTTTGATGGGCTTAAAGCGTATGTAAATGGGCTCCAATATCGGATGAAATAGTATTTCAGATCCGGATGAAAGCTTTTGGCGGTTATAATAGTAAGCACACATGTATCTTGTCCGTATCGTACTAGTATTTGAAAATAATTATTAATAGACTCGCGGGAAAAAACAATATTTGATGTGAATAATGTATTATCTTAGGAACTTAGGGTAAGAAATAAACAATTATATGTTGGATTTGTCTAACTACAGAGACTATTATCTGGTCTTATTTACCTTTGAATTCACATGACATACAAAAGAATTGTTACGTGGTTGTTGGTAAGGTTAGAAAAACATCATTTAGCTCTTTTGTTGAACTATTTTGTTAGAATGTTTCATTCAGCATATTTTTCAGCTTCTATTTTCATTATAAAAACTGTTCTCTACTTGAACGGCTTAATAAGGGTGGTTATCCTACTTCATCGCCCAGTTAAGCACTTTCATCTTACAACTAATGCAAACTGATAATGCAGATTGAATCAAACCTTGGCAGTAGTGTCCATTTTCTCATGCTTTAGCCTCGACGTCTGTTCTTCAATGCCGCTGTCCGACTCAAGTGAATGTTGCGCCGCAAGGCAAAGATCATCAAGCCAAGTGACTGACTACAGATCAGAAAATAAAAAGTACGGGTTTATTTTCTTTAACATTTGGAATAGTCCTAACGTCATTTTGGTTCAATCGGTGGATAAAGGATATAAATAAATAAGGAAATAAAAGATCCTACAGTAATCTTATATTAAGATTACTGTAATTAATATCATTATTCTGCTAATTGTTAATATTATTATCCCCTAAAAAACTGAGCACATGATCCTTGAATTTGGGTTTATCATATTGACAAAAATGCGTGACTGATGATTAGGTACCTGTTTGGCATCTTGCTCACAGCTAAGTAGCTGTACAGTTTGTACGAGGTGATTCCTTTTAACTTCTATAAGTGCCTTCACGCTGTCAATATTTTTATTAACGACGGCACTCATCCTTTCAACCATCGGCTGGGCTGTCTCAAAATCTGGATTTTGCAAGCTTTTTTCGAAGGCGATTGACACTCTCTTAAAATCATCTAGGCTAGAGTTCAGCACAGATGCTGTATCATCAAGCTCTAGTATAGCTTTGTGCGCTTCTTGAGTACTGTGACCACATAGATGACCTAAACCCTGATGAAGCTCGCCTCCGACCAGTGCATCATCCTCATCAACGATACTGTATCCATCTGAATTGGACGAATCGCATGCCGAATCGCCGGTTGAACCAATAGGATCACCTGCCGATACACAGCTTGAGTTGCCGGCGCATACTCGTCGCTCAATATCCTTTGCGAGCTTACTAGTTTGCTCACATGTCTGATGAAAAACCACTGCTAACTCAGAAACCCTACGCTGAGCATCCACTTTTGTCGCGAATACTTGGCAAATTGCATCTAATTTTTGTACCGTTGACTTGACCACTGCAGTATCCGTGTTTGATTCCTGAAAAGTAAACAACGAAATGATCATTTATAAGTTCTAAGCAGCATCTAACGGATTCGTTGGCATAAACAACACATCAATAGAGCCCTACGTAATGCGCGTATGCAAGGCTTATTCTACCGTGATTCGTCGCTTTATCCAAATAAACGAGTTTCAAATTCAATTATATAATACCGAAACGAGCCATACAACATGATGGCACATGACATTGTCCTTATTGAAAACGTACCCGAAGTAAATGTTGAGCAAGGTTCTTTAGCTGCGAATATCTCGCGTAGCAATCCATGGAGAGCAAAGCTACCTGGTGCATGTGTTTCCGACGTAAAACCGCTTCTTCGAGTGTTTCGCCTACCAGTGGAGCTCCCTCTATCAACAGACGCTCGCCTTCAGACTCTATCCAGGCCATAATTTCAGCGCTTTCTTGAACGAAACGTTGCATGTGGGAGATCTGGCAGAGCGCTCCGTGAAGTGCAGTCCAACGGACGTCAAATACGGCTTTGACTGAGGCGACCGAATCAAGCACTATCTTGATATTGCGTAGTTGGCTTGCATTTTGCTTTAACGCCCCTTTGCCGCACTGGGATAGAGAACCTTCAGTTTCACTTTGCAGACCTAGCAACAATCTCTGACCATTACCAAGGGTGGTATGAATTACGCTGGCCATAGACGCACAATTTTTCTGAATATCTTCTACAGATGCCGGCGTCGGACCCTCGGCTTCCAACCTTGCTTCACATGTCTGGATGATAGCGTCAGCATGCTTGCGGATGATTCTCGCGTCTCTAAGAAACTTTTCGATCGCTAGTTGTCGTTCTAGCCAGGCCAAATGATTGTACTCTAGTGTTCCACCAAACTCGTTCGTCAGCTGAAATGGAGAAATTACCTTGAACAGCTTTTGCTGTGTCATATAACTAAGGGAGGCGCCTGAGCTGTCCTGTAACGCCTTCCGAATGTCAGGCGATGACCGACTTTTATGGTGCCATAGGCCGTGTGCAGCGAACACATATATAGCATGCAAGCAGTCCCCGAACACATTCTGCACAGCGCCGATCACATCGTCAAAGCAGCGAGTCAACACTGGCGAGCCTTCCAGCAAAACCGAAACGCCAATACTTCGCTCTTCCTCCCTATAAATTAGTAAATAACAAAGGAAAAAGACACAAGAAGCTGCAATGAAATTTATAGGCAAGGTAGTATTACAAAGATATATGCAGTATGTACGTGTATACATCTATATATATAAATATATATGTAGAGAGAGAGAGAGAGAGTCGTTTTTATTATGTAAAACGAAATATACAAGTTATTTTTTTTGTATACAAATTTTTTTTGTAGATTTAGCTACGCTTCTTTGAAGAGCGAAACGAAATGTTACAAGCGTCCTACGCTTATCTATTATTAACGATAGTTTTTTCCGAATCGAAGGAGTATTGTTACAGAATAGACGGAATTCAAAAGATTAAAAGGCATTTAAAGACAGAATACCGAATTAACGGCAGGGGCGTGCAGCAAATATGTTGAAGAGTTTACCCGATAAGGTCCTTTAGAAAGTGCAAGGTTTGTTTGAGGTCGTTCGTCCTAAAATCATCTTTAGGGGCAAACACTGTCACAATAGGCCCCCCATGCTTATCTTCCCCTCCTGAAATTGGATATACAATGCAACGTTCAATTAATACCGTCGTTGGGTTACTTTAATTTGGTACCATCCGATGAAACACCACCCGATGTTATTTGACATTTTTTATGTAATTTGGCACCCCCCGGTGAAATTTGATATCTCCGATGTAATCTGACATTTTACTCTCTTTCGTACTCTTTTGTATTTTAGACTCTTTCGTAGACTCGATGCAATATACTTCGTCACGGACAACAATGAGATTGCACAACATCTCAATATCCAGTTAACTAAAATACGTAAAGAAATTGAAGGCATAAATTTCTAAAAAGTTATCTTGTTCGTAAAAGAAGTTGCAGCTTTTTTTATTTGGAATTATCAAGCATGCATACGTACCTGATAATACTGCAAGTCGTCGTCTAAGGAGTTCGACAATTTCTGTTGCTCCTGGACCTGTAAGAGCAATTAAGCAGAAGAAAATTGTTACTCTCAGTCTCGTATGGCTCAGATTTCTTTCTTCCCTTTTTTGGAAAGCTAACATTCTGATGTTGCTCGGCATTAAATTTGTACCGATTATAACTGTCTTTAAAGTTTAAATAGACAATTTAAATTTTAAATAGACACATACTGTTATGAATCTCTCACCTGGGTCTTTGTATACCACCTTGGATACCACCAGTGAGGATGTGTAGTGCAATTTTCATTAAAAACCATGCACGTGCCGTATGTCTAATTTACTTAATCAATTTATTTAATTATTTATTTTTTTAATCTAATTAGTTTAAAGGCAATTTTCACTTAAACGTCCGGTTGACCGGATAAGGATATTCGTAACTCACACGCACCCTTATTTTACATTTTGTTCGCCTCCGTCATGATTAAAATAAGCCCCAAAAGAAAGTGTTCAAACCAATCGTCATTCACATTGAAACTAAAAGTAAAAAAAAATTTAAATATCGTCGAACCTCTAACCATAAATATACAAGATAGATTAATTATAATCAATACCAATTAGATTGCAAACATTTTGTCACTGTGCCAGCTGTTCAACAACAAAGAAGGTTGAAAAAAATGTCAATCAAAGGTCATTTTCAGATAAAAAAAATTAAATTCGATTATTTTTGAGACATTCTCATAAGTTACATATTTTGAAATACAAACTAACTGTAAATTAAATTTGGGTTTTTATTTTGAATTTATATTTCTGATCTATCTTCTGTTTTGATCTCTGGGTCTACACACAACTGAATCCAGCGAGTTTTACTGAACTTACGAATAACCGTATCGGGTACAAACGTATTCATTATCTTCCAAAACTTTACTTACGTATTCCATAACACGCATGGGCAGTGCGTATTCTCGGGCATTGAAAACTCATTGCAGTAGTCATATTGATACGTTTAGACTTGCAAAGCATTCTACTAAAAATAACCTTAGTGTAACCGTTCTAGTTTTGGTTATTTTTGTTCATTAGGAAGGACTGATGGTGTATATTTTATAAAGCTTAATGGCATATATAATAAACTATTGGAAACAAAATTTCGGTTGGGGCGCAATTGACACCTATCGCCACTCACAGAGCTAGCGCGGGTTTATTGATAATAAACGAGAGTACCTCTAAATCAAATACTTTAAACGTTGTCTAAACTGTGTTAGGATTGCTTTACCATACCCGTCTCAGCTATCGCAGCCTATATACATCCACGGCGTAGCACGTGGAGTTCTACGCTTTATCTTACAATTTACCCCTCACATTAAGCCGTGAATGTAATTGCCTGATCTCCACTGCGTCAGTCTTGGTCAGTCTTGAGAATAAAGTGTCTTATGCATCACTGCATCATATAAGACTGGCAATTAATGCCAATTTAAATTTATAAAATATATTGCGACGATGCACCAGAGTAAAGCTATACGACATTGTGTAATGAAAAACGCAAAAAAATAACGTTAGTTGTCACTCGTGAATAATAGCGTCGAAACAGTAATGAAACGGACAAAATATATCCTATCCTTCTATAAGGCGATAAAATTAATCGATTGCTTGAATGCTCAAAAATTGTTATGAATTCAATTTTCTAATTGTCAATGTTTTAATGTCGCCAAGTAAAACGTTACAGTATGTCCCATTCTTGCATACGTGGAAGGGACAGTTGTATTTTTAATGTCGAAACATACAGAAAAGTGACGGAGAAAAGGCAATCTGTATATCACCGTTTAACGACAAGACATGATGCTTTGGGTTGCGTGATTTTGCTAAGGCTGCGAGTCAGTTCTTCTGTGCGCTGCTGAACTCCGTTCAGAACTTAACGATTACAATGATTGTGTATGCTTCCGAAATTTGCCTTTTTTTTACTAACTGAGGATGAACACAAGCTTTTCCGCGCCAGCTAACCGATGTTTCAAGGTAAGAATTCAAGCCATTGGTCAATAAAATAGAGGTCAAATAACTAGTCAAGTTAAAAATACCTATATTATTCACCGTAGGTCAACCTTTACGTTGATTGTATAGTCTATACCCTACTGTGGCCGTTTTTTAGTAATTAATCAAATTAGAACAACAGTAAGAGGCGTATTTTGTTAGATATCAAAATTAACAACTAAGTAGAATATTAGTGGATACGGTAATATAGAAATGACAGTTTCAGTGAGAAGAAAGTTTATTTCTACAGCAGTAATATTAGATATGTAATACGACGTATATTCAACTAAGTTATGATTTTTTGTTAGCTATGCAACATGTAGCGACCCTGCACAAAGATATTAATTTGTTCGTCATTTTTAATAACTTCTAAAGCAATCAGAGTCCGCCTACTGCGAAGGTTAATGGTATTGTGAAACCGCACGATCGAGACAGATACAATTTACTTATCAATCGGTTTTTTTGTTACAACTTGCTCTTATAAATAACGCTTAGGTCTCCCAGCTTTAATAAATATATTAATGCCCCCTTTATTCTTATTACCTGGATTCGAGTAGATTTCTTGTTGGTAAAATCCGGAAGATGCCAATTTTTCTTTCTCGGTGGAGCTTTTGGAGTGTCCAGCAGCCCCAATGGGTCCAAGGGAGCCAACTCGTTTCAATCGCTCTCCCAGTGAAAGCATGGTCTCCGAACCGCGGGACTCGTTTTTGCCGGGCTTCGTTCATCCGTTCCGCCGCCTCAAAAATTTTTAAACCATCCGTCGG
The DNA here is from genome assembly GCA_002081605.1 of Tropilaelaps mercedesae. NCBI lineage: Eukaryota > Metazoa > Arthropoda > Arachnida > Mesostigmata > Laelapidae > Tropilaelaps > Tropilaelaps mercedesae. Next base: position 49,853 of record MNPL01000930.1, on the reverse strand, counting down.
TCCGCTACGCCGTGGAACATCTTTGAAAGTCATAAAACATACGACAAATTGACGAGTATTATAACCCGGATTCACTAATCCACACAGATTGATATAATTTCATGTGAGATGAAGAAATTCAATTTATTTATACGAGCTTAATCGCTAAATGACAGATGATGGCATATTTTAGTCCCGAGTACGTCTTACTGTGAACATTTCTGCTGAAAAAACTCGTTTGAATGAAATATAACTGATTTAGACTACACCTGCAAGCAAACAAGCTACATTTTTTAGATAGTACACTTACGTTGATCGAAAAAGTTGAGCACCAATTTGCAATGCCGTTTTTGAAAAGTTAGCATAACATCGATGTTCTCTAAAAATTGTAATATAAACCAAATACTTTTAAAATAAAATTTGGTCAAATTTTTAAAAGAAATGAAACATTACGACCACAAATGTTTTATGAGTAATATGAAAACGGTCATGTATGTTATAGGCCTGTTTATGTAAATATTATATCTATATTGATATTAAATATTAAACATCTTTTTAATAGAAATACTAGATATTTCTATTAGAAGGATTACTAGTGCTTTTAATAGAAGTCTCAAAGTAAATGATGGCCACTGCATAGGTGCATTTGAATGATTCGATAAACAAAAATGTCTTCATACATATTTCTTACTGAATTTTTCTATATAAAGAAACACAGTAATGGTTTAGAGACTAAATGTATTCAGCAATATAGCATTGATCGATAAACAGATTAGCTGGCATTGCTGAGTGTCGTAGGTGACAGCACACTGAGGTGGCGGTCATGACGTACGGTACAAACCTCGTTCATATTTACTGGTTCTTGGGGGGTATTTGTGCTGAAGTGGTACATTCTTATCATGCAGGTTTTTCTCTGGTTTTTTCGGCATTGTCGCCATAGTCTCGGCAAAAAAAGAGTCGATACAATCACCCTCAACTGAGTCAACTACAGCAATAACATCACTAACAGTAGCACTAGAACTACCCGAAAAGGCCATAATTTGAGATTGGCCAATACTAGATGACTACCATCACTGCAATGACACCATTTGAAACAGCAAGAGTAATAAGATATTCTATCTTATGGGAAAAATACAACAGGAATTTCAAAAACAACCGTAGTAGCAACAGAACCCAGGACCATTATCGATTTACTGTATAAAAGGTAACTTACTATTGACAGTGTGCAAATTCTTACACAACGTTCCAACAATATCGATGCCTTCAAAAAGTCGCTATGCTGCGTTAAAGCCAATATATAGTAGTTGTTTATCAGCGGCTATGATGCACATTCTCGGCGACCGTTCAATCCACTCTAGTCTGTGCAGGATACAACCCACTCAAGAAAACCAAAGAAAGCCTTCGCTCTCATCATTCCCATTTTCTTTTCCTGTGCTGTGTTTCGCTGTTTTGCCTGATTGCGGTCAGATTTTTGGCTACGATAATTCGCTAACGAAGAGATTCGGGTTGTTGGGCACTAGCGAATAATGCTTTTTATCTAAACATAAATACAGCTTTCCATCAAATGTATATTATATCGTCTAGCCGATTCTCTGGGATAAACCCAGATCCTCTGGGTGCATTCTCTGGGTGCTATGTTGTGCTACAAACATAGCACATATCTGACCAGTGATTTAGGATTTTTCCCCGTGAAAAATTTTTGTCAACAATTAGAAGTCGGAACAGCTTGAATAGGAGATAAATGTTTTGAAGACGAATGGGTTAATTATTACTATAAAAGCGTCGCTCTGTTCTTAACCTATATGTACTTCATGATATTGAGACTGATTTAATATTTTTGTCAAAATATGCGGAATATATTTATAAATAATCAATGGGTAGACCTTTCGCGTGACTAACATTGCGAGATCAACCACTAATCAAGATAAAAACGCCGAGAAGCGTGAATACGCGAATATAAGGTACTGTGCAAATTGATGCAAAGTGTAGTCAGAACTAAAATATAAATCATTAGTAAAAAAAAAAAACCAATTAAAGCGTATACAAAATTTTAGAAGATATACAATATGATATTTCTTTGTAGAGCTTACTGTTGGGATCTCGCATACGATTATCAATATTGCGAGTTGCTTTGCTAATCACGTAAAACAGGTAAAGCGGATAGCTAGCGTAGAAATAAATTTTAAATCACAAACGGCTATTTCAACAAGTTCGAGGGATATGTGCTTAAGAGCTCATGAACATCCTACCAACGATCGTCACCATGTATTGATGATATCACGTGGTATCTTTCATTTCGTGTGGGCAAGATGTGTCCACTAAATGACTTTGTTATTATTATTATCATAGTTATCATGCTTTTTCAATCTGATAACAGTCGGTTTTTGATAATGCTTGATAGCTAAATTCTATGAACGAGAGCGAACCAAATCAATGAAACTAATAATAGATCAATGGCGAGATCTTTCTTCTGTGCTACACAGAAACAAAGTATCTACAAATACATCTTCACAGTCTTTTACTGTGTCTATTGACAGGCTGTAAACATAGAGAGCAATTCTTGATTAGAAATTAGAAATTAGAAGATTAGAAATTTTATGAGGTTGTCGGTGGCGCAAACGTGGTGCAAATGGAAGATTATATTCCGGTAAAAGTTTGATTTAATTAAAGATTTTATTTAGAGATGCGCTCGGAAATATATTTCTTATTACATAGAATAATTTTACCAGAATGAATTCCTTGAACACTTCTATGGGGAGACTGATCTGACTTATTCCAGCACAAAAGACTCCTTCGATTTTTTATGCGTGTGGCGTTCATATTGTTGGCTGCAAGACGGGGTTATTGTTAATAGTTCAACCCCTTTTTCCTTTTGGCATCTTTAGTTTCTTTGAATATTCGCCAGTCGTTTTTTGCATTGGTGCAGAAGTAGCGATCAATCATCGCCTTATAATCATCGCCAATATAACCAGTAGTGATGTGAGCTTCACATTGTACCGGACATACAGGATCTCTGTACTATTTAGATACCATGTGGCCGCCAAATGGTCAAAGGTGAGGTCGCTTCTGCTCGCCTTACACACTCCATCGACTTTTCCAGTATCATCATCTTCATCCTCTTATCTCTTTCGTTTTTCTATCTTGACGGTTTAAAGAACGAAAACGAAGACAGAACTATAGAGCAATGGGCAATAGAAGTGGAGCCTGGAGGTTTCAGGGAAGGTACTTCTACTCCCGTTCATTTTGCTTCTCCTCTCGGAACAACCCTGCTACAATTATTTGCAACCCCAGCTACGATAGGTATCCGAGCAGGAAAATCATTTTTAGTAGTAATAGCAGGTCAGTACGAGCCATCGAAAAAAATAGCTTCGTTTAGCAGTTTCTTATTCAAACCATTCTTTCTATTCACATATTCATGGGTATAACTTTCCTGTGACGATATCAAACACCGCTACCAATATCCACCGTACACGGAGGTTAAAGCTAACAGGCAAAAAGGAACTTCTCAGCCATTATCGTAATCGTTGTCACAGCCAAATGAGTCGAAGCAGCTCCTGAAATAGTTATGGTAATTGTGATTGAATTTCCGACGCCAAAGCTACGTTGATAGAAGAAATCGATACATTGATGTTAAAGAAAGATGGCACGAGGACACTTAGTCGCATAGATGGAAAGGAGATATAGCCAAACAAGCTGATAGACACGCATTCCGACACTCAGCGAAAAAGGCAAAAAGATACTCTTAGAAATGGACGTCTATCATATCGTGCATCTATCTGTTATGGCAAAAAGTAAAGGAGCTGCCATGTAGCTATCATGATTGCTTGTGCACAATTTCTCACTTTACAGAAGTGCTTCAACTCATTTAACCGCACCACTCCGAGTTCAATATAAGCACTGAAATGCCCATACCGGCAATTGCTTTATATTTTCTAAAATATTTTCCTGGTTTATTTTCTGCTCAAGATAGCAACGTGGTCAAGTGTAACGCTTTTAAGAGGATTATTGTAAATAGACAAAACAATGTTTCATTTAAAGGGTAAACGCACGGCGTGAGTTACATCATATTTACGAAAAGCTAGGTAACGACTAAAGAATAGAAAATCTCCAGCACAAACTACCTTACAAGTTAAACATTGTTATCAATTGCCTATTTTATCTTGACTGTAAGCGTTTTCAAAATGCTTGTTAATGAAAAAAACTAAATATCTAAGAAAAAACAGGCTCAGGATCAGGATGCACAGGGAAGCAGGATCAGGGATAGATTTTTCATTTCGACAAATGTTCCTGTCGCTTCTGTTCTGACAATAAGGCTTCATCATTGTTAGAAATCTTTAATTTAACAAAAACTTATCAAATAGAATTAAAACCATCATTCATTGAGTCTATGACAGCGAATATTTTTATGTCAACGGAGACAAAATTAATTTTAGCAATTGGCCATAACTGTGATTAAAAAAAATCCTAACTACATCCTGAAGACATTCCTAACTCTATCGAAAAGCAAGGCTCCATTTTCAGTTGTATTTTATTCTATTATAGTTGTCGATGTTCCCATTTATTTGTTATTTTATATTGCCGTACAGGACAGGTGAAACTATAATTCCAGAAATATTAAATACCAGCACAGCATAGATTTTAGTCATTGCTGTAACATACGCTAAATTGTATATCATCAAATCGCATCAGATCGTTGACGCAGTCAAAGCATATTTAGATATCACGATAAGAGGCTCTTTGGATTAGCAAAGCTTAAGGCAAAACCATCCAAATTGACTTTATATATTTGAACTACACGTGACACACGACTGTGTTCGTAAAATACAAGCAAACGTTTATCATATTAAAAAAATCACACAACAGAATATTCAAAATGCCATAGAAATTTAAAGCTCTCTTAACCTGTCCCTTTATATAACAAAATAATGCTTGGGCTTTTCTATTCAATTGCAATTCTATACCTGCCACAATTAGAACTTTCATGAAAACTAATATTTAAAACTATCGTGCATGATACGAATGATACTGCGTACTACCTAATGTCTTTATCTTGCGGAGTAAAGTTCGAAAAAATCATTGTTTATCTAGTGAGCCCTCAAAAGTGGGTTTCTTAGACTGAAAGGTCGCCTAGATAGGTCAATGAAATATTGGAATTCTGAAGTCGTCCATTCGCGTAACACTCCGCATGTCCTTTTGCCAGCACTACCATATTCTTTTCCGGCCCCACAAACGTGGGGTTCACAAACGGGGAGCTCAATTTACTTTGTCTCGGCAGACCAACCTGCACTCCAGTGTAATAATTACAGAGTTCTAAAAAGTGTAATGACGGTTTTATTGCAATAATATATTGGTCGCTTCCCACTTTCAACATAACATATTCAATCTCAGTATATTTAGTAATACCTACGACTGTTTTATAAATTTAGACGAAATAATGATGGTTTAGGACCGTCGCTAACAATCGCACGTGAAAAACGCATTCATGTCGATATGTAATTCCAAAGTTTGGTCGTATTCACTTACGTACAGACATAAGCATACACTAATGTAGTTCGAAGGGCAGGTGTACAAATCATCGATAGCTTAGAAGGGGTGCATTTGTCAGAAGTATCGTGTTACGATGAAGCGAGCTACTATTTAGTTGAAATGATTGTGTGCTTTTGTATCAAATCGTAGTAGTGGAAGTGTAGTTAGGGATACTCGATCGCAGTAAGAGAAAGATGTACTATTAGTGTTACATTTTGGATAGTCGTGACTTACCGTTGTATAATCGTCAAGTTAAGGATAAGTTAAGGAAACCGTTGCAGTTTCTAGGTTTTCAATAATAGTAATATAGACCGACACCGACAAGAAATTCGAAATTGGGAGACGCTATTCTACCTGGGCTTTTTTACCCATTGCTTCTGCCGTCTTTTTGTCCCTATGGAGATTCGCTGCTGCTATCAGCCATTATTACTGTTGGAAGCGATGCGGGCACATCCACGGGGGCCATCTTTCTTATCGTTCTCTTTTGATGGTACAGTGCCTGTCACTGACGCGTCCGACGTCGGCATATCGCCATGACACTTTTACAACTATTGCGTTGTGATGCAGAATCCCAGATACTGCCACTGGTGACGATAACGCTAATGAACCGTCCGACCGCAGCCTTATTAACGACGAAGGTAAGAAATGTCTGCTGGTGCTGTCGCCCAGATCAGAAAATTTCATTGTAAGTGAACCTACAATACACAAGCTCATTATCCTTAGGTCTAACAGATAAGGCTACCTTGGAAAAGGTAATATTTTATCATTCTTGGAAAAGCCTGTGCTATATTTATTTGCAACTCGACGTGTCGGAAATAACTACGGCACTATGAGCTAAGGAGCGTACCAACGCGTTATAGGAAAAGGTTGGACCAGTGTTCACTTAGGACGTGCAACCACGTGATCTCAACAATGCACTAGGAAAATATGGCTAAATAATGCAGCATAAGAAATAAATTGCTTGATTGCCCATATAGTCCAAGCAACTTATTCTTATTAGGTTCATTCTCAAGTGCTTTCGGTATAGTAAGATGAAGACGTGTAAGTACAGCCTTAACTTTTTTAAATACAGAAGTACATAATTCTCCACATCCACTTTATATATTTATAGCCAAATGGCACACTCGCAAGATTAGTTTCCACAGCAGTCACAGGTATTCGTGTTTGTTCGCAAAAACTGGTCTGCATCTTCTGCTTTGCTTATGCTGGATCGGTCCGTTGTTGAATTAGCTGGCGTAGAGAAATGCAGCAACAAGGACATTATCATGGACTCCATGAAACTTACGACTTTAGACAACGTCGAAAAAGTAGAAGAGGTGAACTTGTTGTTTTGCCGTTGGCATTGCTGTTGTCGTCAATGTTAGAAGGAATTATTATGTCTGCAGCCTAGTGCCGTTTCATAGGTACTATTCAAGCAATCATAGCCGCAGTGGCACTTTGTGGGCGATTGTGAAGAGCTTCCCTTCGGACTTCGACAGCTTGTTTGCCACCCCTTTTTGATTACCGTTACCGTCTGCTTTTGATTATTTTAAATTAGCGCCCCCCTTTACAGAAAATGTTTGCTCAATCTATTGGTGCGACTTGGTTTTTATTTCCAACTGATTTGTACTGCAAAGTCTTGTTTGCCTGTGAGTATACCGTTTCAACTATTAGATATTATATATCTGATAGCTAAAATACTAGCCGATTATTTAATTATTACCAAATCACATAATAACTAGAAACGACAAGAATCGTGGCATAGTAAGCATGTAAACATGTTTGTACTATTCCAATCAAGCATAGAAAAAGAAACAAAAAAATATTTTGCTGCGAACAAGTGCTATTAAAAATTATATACATTTCAAGAATTTTAAAAAGTATGTTTATTAGTTTTGAGGATAAAAAAGTAATACTGTTTTTCAATAGCAAACCAGTTGCTTTAAAGACCTCTAGCAGGCGCATCGAAAATTATAAGTTAGCTTACAAGCTATGTCTGTTTATGGTCCTGCAAACATTGGTTACATTTCCAAGCTGTTTTTTGTGATTTCGTTCCATAAAGCAGAAACTATCAGATACCTTGTTAGTGTAATACCGAAAACCGTACCATTAACTGTTGTACCGCCAGCTGCTGCTATTTTAGTGCTTCCATTTAGTGACTTCCTGTGTCTTACGAACGATTCTTATAAAAAGTTATGTCTTGGGTGAAGTATTAAGAAGTATGACAGAATCGCATTAGATAGCTTTAAAAAATTGATATAAAAACGCTTGATAAGAGAACGGGCCTTTTCGCGAAAAAGTTTACCGAAATATGCAATTTATTGATCGAAATCCTGTGGCATGCCATCCTCTACTGCTTTTCATTTATTAGTTGACTTAGATGTTTTGAAAATATACTAAGTTCAATCATATATGCAAGTGGCGGGTTAATTAATAATATATTATTGTATAATTTTATTTGTATTCACTATTTACTACATACAAATTTTTACTGTGCTATGAAGACAGTAATTGCATCGTTCTGATTGAAACGAAAAGTGTTCACATGGAGCTATACGTAACTGCAACAAATGGTGTGAAGTTGATACTAGAATTTCTTTACATATTAATTTCTTACATATTTATGTTTATTGACTAATGATGTAGACTAAATAAGTTTCAAACGTATCTTGCTTTGAATATATCTTGTATTTGTTTTCAGCTTATTCGTGTAGGTATATTCATTCTAGGTGTTACAATCGGACAGGTTGATGGCTCCCTGTGCGCTGTTTACCTGCTCTTTTTATTCAACAAAAAGAGCATGTAAAAGCGTTAGAGCACTTTGGAGCGACCGACTTACAGCAAATTGTTATAGATCGTTTTCGGGCTAAGCGCTTGGTTATTTAAGCGCCCGTCTACTCAAAAGTCCAAACGTTGGTCGAATAACATGGAAAATAATTTACCGATAGAAAACCTATTCGAATATGTTAAACTTTATAAAAACAGTAAATACGCTAGCAAAAATATTATTAGGCTTTATTTCTGAAAGTCACAGTTCTTAGTCGGGCCTTGGAGACCGCTGCATCAAACGTACCTTCCGAATTTTCTAACTACTATTTATCGACACCGGTTTTTTAGAGGAAATGCGTAAGCTACAGGCTGTGCTAGACTTTGAGCATAAGCCGAATATTTTTCTTTGGCATCTTAGATTTGGATTCGCTCTCTGAGCATGAGAATTAGAAATCTACCATGTGAGTTTTGAAGGAGAAGCGGTGAAGGAGTTCATTAGCGATCTTTTCAAAAATCTCATCTCACTTATTTCTATCAAGGACTCATTCTTTTTTAACATGATCCATCATTTGTATCCATACCTGAAGGTAGCAAAGAATAACAAAATATATACAACGAGTTTGGTTTGGATGCATTTGTTTCAAAGACACGGACCTTCACCTCATGTATAACTAAATGCGCTAGCTTTATCAATTCCGCTTTTTAATGACACCTTTTCTTTCCTATCATCTGTAAACATCACTTAAATCCGTTCACAGATTTCCGGCTGTTTAAAAAAAATGTGGCAAGTTTGTAAGTATGTGGTGATAGTTGGTTTTAAACGAGAACTCCAGTCTTTGAGATATTAATTTTTATGTCGGCTTCAATGCAAGCGATGTTAAAATAATATCACAAAAACAAATTGAACATCATCAAAATTGTTGCAGACAGCTTCGACATATCAAATTAAAAATATACTTGGCGTAATAAATAGACATATTGCCTTAACTTTGCCGTAATTTTAAATCTATTTTATTAGTGAATTTACCTTGTCATTTAGCTTCTTCAAATTATTACGTACATTCACATATAAAGCCTCTTTGTTCTTAATACTTTGGTATAAATCTCGCATTTTGGATAGACCCCAGAAGTACAGTTCTTGTTTTCTGCTAATTCTTCTTATAGAAAAACCAAGAAGATCATTGTTTCAATCGTGTATCATAGTTTACAGCTGTGCGAGAAAGTACATAGACATAGCTACTTTGTCACGATGACAATATCTTCAGAATGAAAAAACACTTTTCAACCGCAGTAAGTTCCCGTTAAAATTGCTTTAGAAAGTGAAACCTAGGCACCAGATAAACGGTACGCAGTGCATAAACTGAAATCGAATTAAAGGTACTTTCGCATTTAATGTTGTAGAGAAGCAGCTTGATATGTAAGCAAATAACGGTTATTATATAAAAGTATCCACAAGACTGCGTATGCGATATACAGCGTCAACAGTCTAAGCAGTTGAAAAACAGCATTACACCACAAATGTTTTTTATAAAATTTGTTTAAAAACTTTGTAAGCTCGGTCATCGAAGTAGTTGTGTATTGTATGCGTCTAATACTTGGCATGTGTTTCTTTTTTTGTACATATTTCTTGATAAATCAATTTGGAATGCATGGCTTAACATTTTGATTTTAACATTTGTTCCAAAGAACTATGTCGCGATCACAATGCCACCAAAATGTAGACTTTGATATGAATCATTCTGGCCTAAGCGAACAACCCTAATCATTTCAAAATGCTTTAACTTTCGTTGTTCTCAACTCAAACCTTAAATTTTTCTTAAGCTGCTTCAGAACTTAGTCAATGTGAATACTTAACCCTAATTTTGGCGTACTGTGGCATACTGTATAGCACACTTGTTTACCTGAACGAAGTAACAACTGATCACAACACTATTAAATATAGGACAATGGTAACTGACTACACACAAATTTCATCGGATGGTGCCAAATTACAGCAAAAATGTCAAATTACATCGGGGATGTCAAATGACATTGAGCGGTGTTAAATTTCGTCGGGTGGTGCCAACTTACGACAAATATGTTAAATTACATAGGAAATCGTACATTTATTTTTGTTCAGTAGTGGTAGTAATAACAAAAAAAGTTACATTAGTATGCGAATTTTTCATATTCATTTATTTGTCAACAACGTAGAAGGGGGAAGGAAATCCTCCAAAGATACAATATATGGCAGAGGAGGTATGGTAGAGCTTAATAGAGCTGTTCCTGCGAGCTAACGGTGCAAATCTATCTAGGAGAAATAGAGACGATTGTTTGGTGCTTCCCAGAAATATAACAGAATGTCTGCTGATAAAAGACTCCGATAAAGCCGAGATTTGTATACAAAACCCGAAAAGAAAAAAGAGAATCGACGAAAGAGAAGAAATGAGAAATATGCACGGCCGCAATAGACACAATAAGGATCACAAACAATAAGGAAAAATCGTATGTCAAACTCAAAAGGAACAATCAATCAAGAGGGCACTGATGTAGAAGTCTACAGAATCATCCCTACAAAAAACGGGGACTTGAATGTAGAAATTGAAGAAAAGACTGAGGGCAAATATTGAATCCATACGGTATTAAGCAAAGCTAGAGTGAGTGCACAAGACAACAAGGATAAAGCTTACAAATAAGGACCTAGACAAAGCTATGACTGCGAGAGGAATAAGTACCGTAGTGGATGACACACTGCGCTTCGAAGGCAACGACGAGCTCAAAGCATAAGAACCAAGAAAGGGCCAATACGGGAACTATGCCTGCATTTAACAGACAAGGAAATTCGAGGAGGCTCTTGCTGCTGTTTTAATTTGCAAATAGTAGAGTACAGGGTGACAAACTACAATCAAAAAAGAATAGACAACAAGATATGTACATGTGCGGGCAATCTGGTTACATAGCATTATACAATAAAGGAACTGAAGATAACATAAAAATAGCGAGGTCGCCAGCGGTACATGCCATATTTGATATAAGAGCGGAAAACTAGGAGATATTTAAAGACCTGATGCGCGCGACAGAACATGCGGTAGAGAAAAATTCGTCCTCAAGGATCCTGGACGACGACCAGATGCCGACCGCTAGCTTAAAGCATGGAACGCAAACTACTTATATCTGGAAAAATTTCGCCCCGAGATAATAGCAAATTGTTCAGCTATTATCTCTGATTATTATTATTGAATGATTGATAGACGTTGAAAAACGTTGTGAAAAAAGCTGAAGTTCCAGATTGAAAATAAAGGGGAATTAAATTGAAAGGGGAGAGAAAAAGTAATAACAAGAACAAGTAGAGTGGAAATTATAAATGATAACCGATACCCATGACATTGATCCTGGAACAAATAGCAAAAAGGTGCCAGGAGGGAGATGAACGCTAATAAATTATGATAGAATAAAAGCGTAAATTAGCTTAACCTCAAATCAGAAATGTTAAAAATATTCGAAATTTCCAAAGCTAAATAACTTAAAAAGGTAGAGGTAGCAAAAGGGATAAGTGATACAGAGTAGATCGGTAGTTAAACCGACAGAGGAAATATGCAAGGAGGAAAAGGGATGTATTAGTAAACTGTAAGAGAATAAAGCATGCTTGAGCTAAACCTAGAAAATAAAATGCTACACGGTTTGGGTTTTCAAAAGGAAATGGATTTAAAAAATAATAGTAATAGTAATAATGGTAGTTGATGATGACTATGATGGCTAACGTTTATAACTTCTTTCAGATTATTTTCCTTCAAATAAATTTTTTGAAGCTATTAGTGCAACATGAAGAGGTGCTAAGCTGAAAACTGTCGTTGCTATCGTTCATACCGATGCTGCTAGAGCCATTTCACTTATCGGATCGCCATGAAGGCTATCGGGCTGAACTGAATAAACGAATCGAATATGCAGCGCGACGCAAAGCTCCGCGATGTTGCTTTTCTCTCAACATCATCATCTCCTTTGTTGTGCTTGTCTTATTGAATAACCGACGTGAGCGAAGACGCAGAAACAGTCTTTAGCAGGGAATAAAGAAGGAGGAGGAGAACGTGGTGATTACCACTACCGCCACAGGCACAGCTGTCGAAACATTGCTTTAGTTATTGTCATTGGGGTGGTTTTACTGTTGCTGCTACTACCATAGTCGCCGCTATTGCATCTATCGACTTTAGCTCAATCGCGGGAGTTGTTTCTTTCGCTGCTTCATTGGTCTGAAGGCATGACCACGTGCTTTTATCCGTCACTTGACGGGACATATGTGTTTCGGTGAAAACATAGTATAAATGCTCTATGAAGTCATTATTACTCATCGCCTCTTGAAGAGTCGAACAGACACAACATGAGTGTCAAAATGACAAAAATAGCAGCAAAGCTAGTAGCAGCTTAGAGCATTGCGCCAGATCTGTTCAAGCGACGGGATTAAGGTTCCCGGGATTTATTCAGTATATACGATTCTTGAAACTGTCAGCCACTATACATAATCAACAGTTGAACAGGCATGAAAGTTACATGCTTAGCGTTTTCTTGTTAGAGCACATTTTCTAAATACACTAAAGTTGGTGAATCATTATTTAGATTATCAAAAGAATTGAAGTTTAGTAATTTTTATTTGCTATTCCTTATTGGAATCCCTTTTTCACAAGGGACAATATACACATACGTTTCGTACTGCATAATTTTAGTGGGTATAGATCATTAATATCGTTAATTACCCTTTGTGTACTGTACTTCATTACTACGAGTCTACTTGTGATTTCTTCCCCTCATTTTGTTCACACATTGAGCCACCTGTTCCCTATTAAATTTTATCTCTTTTGTGTAACATGTCATTTAGACGACCAGCAAACAAACCAGACACCATCACCTCTCTACTACTTTTTTAATAAGCTCCTTGATGTCATTTATTCTCTGGTGTTCTATGTTTAGATTATATTAATATTTTAATATGATGTGTTCGAAGGTTCTATCCACTTTTCAAACTCTATTTTCGTTTCGTTATAAATATGTCTGCTGTCGAATTCACTGCTATTTTATAAATAACAATATCAGCCCTCATACATTTAATTCTCCTCCTGAAAAATTTTACATGTAATTTGTCTCACGGATAAAGGCAAATACTAGATATAGTACACAAATAAATCAGAGCTTAGAATTGTCTGTGCCTGACATTCGTTGGGAATACATACCCCCCTTCCCGCAACCCAGCCTTCATTTGCTCCCTGTTTAGAATTTTGTTAAATAGATAAGAATTTAAACCTCGTCAACCTCTCACTAAAAGGCCTTTTGAAGTGTTTCTCACCAGTGTCGAAATTCACAAAAAGTTTAATTGATATTCTGTCTGCTACCACCGCTCGATCACTCTTGCTTTTTATTATCTTCTCTGATTCGTTTGAGTCTGTTCAAATCCTAATAAATTTACTTTTTCTATTCATTGGTAGGCACAATTTTTTGCACCAACTATTTCGTCATTATGCAATTTCCACTAGATTCTTTATCTTCTATCCATTTTTCTTTCTGCTAAAATGATATTTCAGATACTTGTATATTCTCAGAATGTATTCTCAGAACCGTTCTCCCTGCTCAGTATATAGCAGCTTTTCCGTCTAATACTAGGTTTGTCTAATTTTTAGGTCTTTCATGACATCAGTGAATGACCGTGTTGCCTCCGCCGAATAGCGTCTAGGGCCATTATTGCTACCCCTTATTGTGGCTCTTCGGTGTTGCCTAAGCAGATTCCTCTCATATTCTCCCACTTGCTTCAATTTATCATTCCACGAACTACTAATACGGGTGCCCTTGTGTATCGCTATTTTATAATTTTCATTTCTTCTTCAGAACCGCAGTTACCTGCTCGTTCTATCCATGCACTAATTGTCTGTCCTAGTTTGTCGGGTTTACATTGTTTATTTGTCCCCTTCTTTAGCCGAGGCTGTCTGTTGTTTTTTTTTTAATATGATATTGATCGATGCCGCAAACGTTGTTACCGCCGAAAAAAACAGTTCACTAAAACGGATGTTTTCTTTGCGTCAACACAAATCATATATTTGACAATTGCCAAAGCCGCCAATGGAACCGCCCGAAATATAAAGGCCGACATTATTTAATCAGGTGCCTATAACCAATGAATGATAACGAAAATATCAATTCATCAATGTGTAAGCTCTTTGTATACCTTAATAAAGCGAAAATGCAAAACAGTATAAAAAACAATAAGGCTCATCTGGTTAATTTCAGATGGAATGAGAAAGTTGTGCTCACTCCTCGATCATATCTGATTCGAGTTTCCAGAGAAGTAGTGTCTTAGAGAACATGATTCTTAAAAAAAGCATGGTAAGAAGACTATTGACGAGTTTGCGTCAAAGATACAAAGCCACAAATACTTTGAAGTCCACTTACAAAGCCGCTCATGGCGTCGTAGTTCAGTATCATTACTCTATCTGGATAATCCCAAAATTTCCCGTTTCCGTTTGCGGATAAGTCATACGATCCAGACCCAATCATTGATAAATGCAAAGAGGCTTGCTGAACGACATTTAAATTTTAGTTGAGGCAGATTTCCTCGCGTATGCACACCAACGAGGAACGTGCAGTGAGCGTTATCGTATCCACAAAGACGACATTGGCGTGGTTGTTTAGTGGAAAAGGAATGTTGAGTAAGAGCGGCGAAAGTAGTGACCACGAATTATGTACGTTTCGTTCAATTCAACGAAGCACGCTGCTATGCGTTAATCCATATATGGCTTTTGGTCCAAGTAACTATTAAAAAAGTCAGAACTTGATTTTTTTTTAAATTTTTTTAGGAATTTAGAGGACATAGCAATAAAATGCTTATCTAATGACGGGATCTCAAATAAAAAATGACGTAATAGAACTGTTCAATGAGTCGCTAAAATATATTGCGGAAAATATGAAGTTAATGTTCCCTTTAGATAACATTAGAACACCGGGAGACTATTAAAATTTGGCCATGTCATGTTTAAAAACTTTTCCTGACGTTTCTGAAGTTCAAACGGCCCCAATTGAGCACTTCAGTGGATCCAATCGCGACTATAAGGGAATGCTAGTCCACAGTACTAAATTCTGGTCTTATTTCCAGTTTATTTGTGCAGTGCGCAAGAATAAACTATCACCTCGATTATGAAAGCAATTGTATCCGCTATATAAAAACTTCATTCAAGATTTGAGCAGAACGCTTGACATATACGGCATAGTACCTGGAAAAAATTCAATAGATGGAGCTAAAAGGTGTATTCATACTATCATTTATTGAACACGCTTTTCGTATAATATAATAAATTTATATATATAAAATAACAGAGGAGCTCGTGGGGATGAGCTGACATTTGGCTTTGATCATGGTCGAGCGCGGCCAAGATCACCCTGTCGTGAGTGCTATTATTTCCTTGGCTGAGTTAAGCTAGGCTCGCCAGGGAGCCCAGCGAAACGATATGAGCACGTTCCGCCGCATGGCATCTCTCGTAGATACGACCGCATCGCAAACATACACATGCGGGAGAAGGCTCGTGGTAAACTCGTAATTATGTGATGGTGATAAAGAGCACAGTAAGTTAATAATTAAGAACCTGTTGTGGAAAATTTCTATTAAAAGAGTAAGTCACAAACGGATTGGCACTAGGTAAATTTTTGGAGAAACCAACTCCGCCTTATTAAGCAAAAATTTGTTACGACAACTACCAATTCAAACTGTAAGCATAAAATGGAATCAATGGGAGAATAAATTAGGTGCATGCATGGAAAACGTGATTACCAATTCAAAAATCCAACTAAAAGTGATGTGTTAAAGGCTCTAGATAAATGTTTGATCGCCTTGGCATTTTGATGCCTATAATATGAAGGGCGAAAATAGTGATGCAAAAAACTGGCAGAGAAAACTCGAATGAAACGAAGAGTTGACAGGCGACCATCTTCAACATTTTGTCAAATTCGTTAATAAACCACCAAAGATTTTGTTCATTATGGCAACAGCGAGGGTCACACCTCTCAAAGGCGATTCCTCCATTCACCCTTTAAAGGTGCTAGCTGGTAGGGTAGGATCTAAAATGGAAACATATACTGGTTTCCTTGTACTGGTTTTGTAATCGACTCATTCTCGTTTTTGTATGATAATAAAGTTCCCTTAAAACCATTTGTGGCAAACAGGGTATGCAAAATTCAAAAGTTGTGCCAGCAAACTGGAGCTATGTGAATACTGCAGATAATGCTGCAAATTTTGCGTCTAGGCTTACTGAAGAGGTAGATAACATATAGAATCAAAAACCATATTGGTTGAATTCTGGCGGTAAACCACAATTAGAACATGCTCTAAACAAAAAAATAACTCGGAACTACAAACAAGTTTAAGGCTCAAACGTTGAGTTCAACCAGACACTATTTTGTGTCATTTTCAACGTCAATAAAAATTGAATTTATTGAAACTGAGTTGATGCTTTTGAAGCATATACAAAGTTCGCATTTCAGTAGCGAGCTTGACTTAAAATGCAAAACTAAGAGATGAAGAAAAAACGGTGCATATTAAAGCACAAAACTATTGAATCTTTTCAGCTAACCTATGATGAAAAGATTCAATAGTTTTGTCAAGCTAAGACCGACTTGTTCAATTATTAATCGATTGTCTGCTTGCCGATGAATGCCTCTATACGGGTGGCGTCGCATCAACGCTTCACATTTCTTATATTGAGTAATTGAAAAACGACTAGGAAAGTTTTTGGAAAGTACCAAGCATGCATGAATACATGCAGAAACCAGCGACAGAGCACGTATCATCGCTGTTAAATTTTCGCATAGAGCGATCTCCTCTTCCTGCCTAGAGTGACTTGGATTTTCGAGATACTCTTTACCCAAAAAACGACACTAATGTAAATGGCAAAAGTTATGTTTTTTGCGCATAAGCGCAGTTACAAGAGCTATTCATCTGAAAGTCGTACCAGGTTTACCAATTTATGACTTTTCCTTGTGTCATGAGAATTTATCAACAAATAGTCTTCAGCTACCAAAATTTATTTTAATAATGACACAACATTCAAACGAGCCGCCAAGGAAGTAAAATTAAGTTTTTAGTCAATTAAAGGTAAAGAGTTTACAAAAGCCAATATTTCACGGGAATTTATTTGGGCGAGCATCATGAGGTGTTGGACACTATTGGAGGATGGTTAGTGTTATGAAAGAAACCACTTCGGAAAATACTTTGTACAAACGCACCATCATTTCGTGAATTTAACGACAATATTACAAGTAATAAGGCTATGGTAAACCAAAGATTCTTGTCGGTGATCACTGTCATCATAACTCAATTAAGGCACTTTGTCCGGCTAATATTCTGTATGCTTACCGATCTTAGACTCATTTTGGAAGCGTTTCAAGCAAGAGTATTTGCAGAATTCGCGTTCTGCGCATCAGAGCTCTCATAGATGGAAGGCCAATGCCGTCGGTGTTCTAGATCTTTTTGACAAGGAGAGAACGAATCAAATAAAACCAAATTTAATAAAATTATAATTAGGCCAGACATTCATTGGCGCCACAAGATTTCTGTAGATTTCTGTAGTACAAACTAGAATAATAAGCAACACGAATAATTATGACAAAATATAAACATTTTGAACACCTCTAGGGAATGACCAGTTAGGGACAAATGAATCATTTTTCGAATTTCCAGTGCTTGTGTCACTTTATTTCTGGATGAAATGAGGACCATAGTGGACAGCACAAAAAACGAATTCGGATTCGTTTTGGTTAAGACGGTTCAGAGGATACGCCTATGCGCTGGCGGCAGTAACTTTTCATTGCTGCCAAAGCCATTATATTTTTCATCATTGACGTAATTGGTAAAGAAATAAATAATTAATTCAACTCTTCACTAAATTATTTGTGCAAAATAAACGTTTAAGAGGCAAATATACTAAATACTGTATTGAGAAGGTTTTTCGTGTGTCGACCCCACTTCAGCGGCAACGTTGCCTGCGCTACATGGTTTAAATCTCTCACATTCAATTTGAAATATAAGTTTGCTTATTCAGGAAGACACGTATACGTAATTCTCATCTCAAATAAATGGAAAGCATGAGTAACTGAGTAATGATTGTCGGCTGATAATAATAGACGCGATACTGTACAATGGTTCATTCGCTGGTTGCTGGCGCCACCTCGAAATACAGTAAATGGGAACGCGCCACACGAACGTGCACCACGCAAATTCTCAAGAATCTTTGTACAAAAGAGCTCGAAGGAAGTGAGAAGGAGGGAACATACCCCGGATTAATACATTTACCATTGATCATCAACATTTATCGTTGGTCCTTATGATTATTTGGTTTTCTTTGTTCTCTTGTCTTTATATTTTTCTATAAAGTTGCTCAGTACTGTAGATGATATAATCGATATCTATCGAAGTTTCTCGTGGTACTGCTATCGTAATTGATGCTGGATGCTACTGTTGTTGTGGTTAGAGTTTTGGCGGTCACTAAGTTTCCGTATCTGTGCTGAACACTGATTAGTTCTTTTGCACTGTCTGCCGACGTTATGCCCCTTCTCAGTCTTAGGCTTTACATATTTTTCGTATTGTATCAAACCACATGCTTACCAGAACATTATAGATAAATAAAACACAGGCGTTAATATTGGCGACCAAAGAGCACAGCAGTGGCATATGAGATGTTACTTTGCCAGATGTTAATTTTGATCAGCTACAATAACAACAACTGCATTGGGTGACTTACTAATTTATTATTGATACTGCTACTTTACTGACTCCTTCCCTGCTATCTTTATCGAGTGATGACACGGCAAGTTGAAGAGCCCGAAATAAAGCGGCAGCATAATGTGTAGCAACGATAATGACGACGGCGAGAATATCGACATTATAGACCCTCCAACACATATGATGACGACGATGTCTGAATCATCGCAGGTCCCTTTCCTATTTCGCCGACGGCGACCGAAAATGACCACGGCGTCAACGTCGACACCATGAACACTATCATAAACAGCACCAACACCAACATTCGAATCACCGGTGTCGAAAATAGACGAGGTGATGGCTTCTTACGGTACGACAACTTCCGCAAGGGAAGGTCGCGCCAATCAGCTAAACATGCCGATGCAGCATTTACGCATACGGGACGACATTGCAACAGCAACTGAATGCGGAGTACAGCACAGTTAAGAACACATGATAGTAGATTTCATTTGTTTAGTTGTGTTATATAAGATTTTGAATTGGCTTTACCTTGAAATTTTCAGCCATATTTTAGTAATGCTTACATATTACAAGTAAAAGTTTGAAACGGAATCAGTTATCTATTGTTAAGAAGCATTTTAATAATAATTAAGCTGTTAGTTACAACAACGCAAGAGATAGCGGAGGCTTCAAGGGTTCGGCTACTATGAAAACGCTCAACAGGAAATTTTAATATAATAATAAAGAAACCGCAAAACATAATAGAACAAAAATAAGATAAATAAGAATGATAAGGAGAATAAGAAAAATAGAAAATGAGAAAAATGAGGAGAATACTATTTTTCATAGCAGTGATTCCGAAATTCCATACAATGGAGAGTCATTTATAGGAACATTTTTTGTTTTCAAAATATTTCGGGCGTAATTGTATGGTTTTGCAACTTAATGTAAATACACAGAAGGCTAGCAGATGACCCAACATGTCTAAACAAACTTCTGAAATTCACCATCAGGCGATAAAGTTCAATTAATGGAGAAAACATAACGCTTTTTACGACTTAAGAAGTGCTAAACTGTAAGGAACCCAATAATAGTCCACATAAGCCCGCACGAAAAAACTTGTATATAATACCACAGAAGCTGGTCACTACTACTAGCACCCATTCGTGAATTCTCATGACATTAACGGCCAGATCTAATCAATTCCGGTGGCGTGATGAATTCGTGTGCGCCAGCAACCCGAGAAGACACGTAGCTTCAGATTCCGCATGAGCTCCAGTCTAACTATTAGCTTATATTGGCTGGGCATATCTGAAGAATCTTCGCTGTCTCTGAAGAGATATTAGAAATTAGAAACATTACACATTAGAAAAATGAAGAATTAGAAATTGTTTTTCAAATACGCTAATTGTGTCGAGCTTGGTGGCTTGTTGCATTCGCATGCCTCTTGAAGCCGAAAAAGCGATGTACGCGCACAGGTGCGATCCCCGCTGTTGCACCATTACATTTATGGGGTACACCTCACGAAGTAATGCTAAAAGTGCTACCGTGAACGTTAAATATTGGCTGATGGTCAGCCCTTAAAATAAAAAAAAATATAATTGATTACAATATAAAGAAAATAATAGTTAATTCCTAAAACAAAACACAATTTAAGTTGAGTAAAATAACCATTATAGCAACCCGGTCGAATATACAACTGAACATTAATTAATTTCGTAAATAAACTCCGCATTATACTGTGCCCTCACGTTGAACATATACTGTATGTTATACGTACGTTATACTGTATATTATGCTGTAATGTTTACAACAAAAGGGAATCTTTCGAATGAATTAGTAAGTATAATAGCAAAGGTAAACGGAAGGTACAGATTAAGTGGAGTGTAAGCCCTAAATATGCAGGATAGCTGCACTATAAGTAGTTACAACCTATAGATCAAAGACATCTTTACTAAAAGTAAAAAAATAACCTCGTGGACAAATATATAGGGTGGCACATAGTTCTAGAGTGCTTCAAAAGTAATAGAATAATTCGTAAGTGAGACCGTTTAATAAATGTTTATAGGTGGTTCTATAAACATTTGAAAATTATGAGATCTTCAGTATTTCCATATAACTTGAACTGGTATTTCTAATAACAAAATGTTGCAAAAATTAAACATTTTATAACTGCGTAGCGAGATTTTAAGCATAACGTCCTTAATCGTGCCATTACGTTAATAATCGTGCCAATATGCTACGGACACTTTGTCTATGGGTAGACTCAACTGAAAACATAAGCACTTGTCGTTACTGCGCTGGTCAGAAAATTTCTTGTGTGAAAAACTTGATGTTTGTCTAAGAAAACATCGATAGCCGCAGTTGCGATTCTGCTCTCTTCTATGATCCAATTATATCCCAATTGATGACGATAGGGTATAGAAATGCACAGTGCGCTTGTGGTTACTGTTGTATATAATTATATCGTACTAATAACAACTAACCACCATCACTAAATAATACATGTTTATAGTGGCAGCTTCATAGAGTGCCTATGTGGTTAATTTTTACATTAATCAAGATAAAAATAAAAGTGATATTTCTCACATATACAGCGGATCATAGGGGGAGTAGACTTTTGGCGAAAATTAACTGAGCAGGAGAAACTAACAAAATTGACCTTTCGCACTTAAGCGAATGAGAGGGATTGAAAACAACAAAATACAAAAACAATTACAAAAACAATATCGAATGTTTGTAGAATTTTTCTCAGTCTTGTTTTGAAACTTCTTCTACAAGAACACGTATCTGCTCCTCAATTTTCCATTCTCAAAAATTCAAATCAGATTTCTTAATGTACGTTGTAAAATAGTCACACTGTATGTAATCTAAACAGGCTGTCTAGCATACATAGCTATTTCATTTAGTGAAATAGCTAAAAGAAATTTGGCGCGTTGAAATTTAGAGCAACAGATATGCTCAGTATGGTTGTCGCTGAGCATGACAAGAACAGCACTGAAGGGTAGTAAAGGTATGGAGTGCCACGAAGGCATGCACACTCGTTTGAATTATAAGCAAACATGTTTATTACTTATAGTACCGAGGATAAAAGTTCTGAATTTGTCCAAACATGTGTACTTATGGGATTTAAAAAATAATAGCGTCAACTTAAGAGCTTCCAGTCGCCTCTGTAATAGCATTTTTCATTAAATGTAGTATAAGCTATTGAATTACACAGCCTTTCTAAAGAGTGCAGAATGACAATTCATACCCATTCTCATGTACAGCATTGCTTGAGAAGAATCTCATTATGTTTAACGGGAATTAGTCTGCTAAGCATCGTTATAGCAGACTTGCCAAGGCAAAACAAGGCAAAAAGTGTCGAATTCGTTTTAACACGGGGCTTAGTTATGACAAATGGAAAAATGTGTGGCTAAATATTAAAAATATATTAGACAAATGTCAATTCTCTCAAAAAATAGTGAGATCACGCTTATTCTGAAAGCGTTGTCACTAAATGCTGGGAGCTTTGAAGAGCAGCAACAGCGAATTTGATACATCAATAGGAGCAAAATGAGCTCGCTATTACGTTACGTTTTACATTTCTTTACCTTTCTTACCATTTGAGAAGACAAAACCAGTTTTCCCGGTACACAGGCGACTAGCTTGCTGTTATCATTACAAGAGTTTCTTCACAACAAATTGAAAATAACTTAAAAAAATATCTATGTCCAGTTGAAAGGAGTTGCTGATCGGCCTTGGTAGCACGGAACGATTCATTCATCGCATTCGAATACTGACGACACAGACATAAGCAGCACTTATAGCTTAAACAAATGAACAGATCAGTGTTTTTTAATCTTTCACCTGAGTCAGCCACTTGTTACCTGTACACTTTCCGAAGAGAGAGTGTTGAAGTTCCCTCTACAAATATTTACAACAAATATCGCTGATGTAAGTCGTCGTATCCGTCTTTTTATGTATAGGCTGATACGAGGATATATTAGCTTCCTATGTATCTAATAGGAATATATTAAGGTATTGCTGACGCAGCTACAAATGCAGTCCAAATCTGGGCGAGAACAGAATCTAGACAGTGACGCCAGCCTCAGCCCTCTAAAAGGTTGCCCACTCATTGCACAAGGCAGACCAGAATGAAGTATTAGCGTAAAATTCCTCAACGAAACAGCATTGACAAAAACTGTCATACTGTGTATTTCGCTTTTCATTTGAATGGCACTTGAATTCGTAGATACCACCAAATCACGATGGTAATAATATGAATGACTTGACAAGAGGTCAGCTACTTTATGATTGTTCTTCCCAATGTTTAAGCGGAATGGTGATGGTTACGGTATTGTGCGTTCCCGATCGATGTCGCCGATTGAATCAGAAAGTGCTAAATAACATTTCAAAACAAGTGTGTTAGTACATTATAATCATATTGTGCGGTAGAACATGACATAACTAATTCTCTTCCAAGAGTACGATGTACACAATTTTTTCCTTTTTTGTTTTTGCACTACGTCGGCGTATCGAAGAAATAATTCGAGTCAATCTCGGAGACTCGCATCATCATTTATAATTCGTAATGTAAATGAACTAGTGGTCAATTCTCCATGCGTAACAGAATGGCCAGCGACAGCTGCGCGACACGGTGTCACATAACATCTCGCTAAATATGGTTCTCCAATGGCCTCACCCCGCGTAGTAGCGACAGCAGCAGTGCTATTTCATTCACTATACAGCAATCATGAGGTGAGAAGCAAATCACGAAATCGAAAGTGAAAGCAGCTTTAGCAACACAGTGTTGAAGAAGCCTGAGCGAAGAAAATTTCTTTCTAAACCCTCACCTCACAGGCAAAACAAATTGCTCATATCATCAACAAAATACCGCCTGTTTTTTTAAAAAAAATGGCAACTTTCAGCAGTTTTAATGATCATCACAGCTTTTATCTACTGCTGTGTCAATTTTCCCCAGTGGCTGCTGTTAGCGTTGTCTATTTTATGCTGACTAATAGATAAGACAATGATCCATATGGGTCTGCAATTAGCTACAAGAGGCAGATTTTTGGAAAATTGTAAAATGGATATATGAAATATCCAAAATTTATTTGAAAACTTTGTCATATCCATTAACTGGACAAGC
Organism: Tropilaelaps mercedesae; assembly: GCA_002081605.1. Taxonomy (NCBI): domain Eukaryota; kingdom Metazoa; phylum Arthropoda; class Arachnida; order Mesostigmata; family Laelapidae; genus Tropilaelaps; species Tropilaelaps mercedesae. The sequence goes on along the minus strand of MNPL01000930.1, from coordinate 25,761 downwards.
TTCCTTAACACAGACGCTTTCGCTAGTCATACCTAATGCATTGTATCTCACTATTTTAGGCACGATAACGGACTTATTTGTCACTTATTTGGTGCGACAACACGAGTCGAGGAACAGTCCTTCAGGCAACTCATGTATAAATAAAGATTATACATTGCTAGACAGCCGAATACAGTATGATCCCCTACGTAAACTCGAGCACCCTCAATGGATAAGCCCCGATGTCATAAGTCAGTCATTCAAATATGTTTATCGTAAAAAAGAGAGAAGTTTATTTTCAAGTCTTGTAGCTCATCCTTCTTGTTCATCAGCCATCCTTACGGTCGGTTCGCCATTTGATCATTCTTGCGCCTTCACGAATGGCTACGAATTGTCTACTACTGTCTATGATCGCCGTTCGCGCCTGCGCGCGTCGTCATAGACTCGTTATCCCTGCAGAACAGCCGTAACCGTCGTATCCAGCCAATCAAAAGCTAAGAGAGACCAAGGTCAGTTCTTGAACATGTGACCCTGAACAAAACCGTTACAGCAACCAAAAATTAGTAAAGAGCTCACGTTGCCGGGGACTCACATCGCCAAATCCAGACACTCTCTACAGAAAGCAAAATCAAGTATACAAGCAAAAAGCAACGCAATAGCTTTTCTTTCAGATGCTACGTATCTAAGTGTAGACAGAATTCAACGATCTCATGTGGGTAGTAATAATAATTGCTTATGTATTTGCTGGTATGGGCAACTGTTAACAAAAAATAACACTAAAATTAATTCATTTTATTTAGGCTTAGGAAAATATATTCACGATACTTCAGGGTACATATTAAAGAGAAATTCAGACAACAAAAACAAGTGTAAGCTATTTAATGCCAGTGATTGATCAAGACAGCTTTCCAGTTTATCAGTAATGCGATAACTTAGTGGCCTTATGAAAATAGAATTAATCGTAGTTCTTTCGTAAAATTTTTCTGTTACATTAGCGTAATGTGCGGAGTTCTTTGAGATTCAATTAATATGAAGATTGTAAGTGATACAACTTTGGCACGTTTTGAAAGCATGCGAGGTTAATCTATACGTATAAAAAATAACACCTTACGTAGCAGCAAAATGATAGTGGTATTGGAATCATTTGCACAAGGCGTATAAACAATACATTTACATGGAGACAGCGACGTATTCTACGGTCAATTTGTTAATAATAGTACTAATAATAGTATTACTATTGATAATACCAATTATACATAACTTACTTGCATTCCTGTTTTGCTTGATCATTAGTAAAGGGATATTCTTATTGTATTGTGGTACCAACCCAAATATAAAATTTGGCACAAAGCCTTGCAACAAATCTAATAGAACATATTCCTAACAAGGCCCAAAAATGCATCGATTTAAAATTTTAGAATAGTTAAGTTGGGAATACACGTCGTGGAAGCTGTCGCGCACACCCTGTAAGGCTGAGTGACAATGTTCAACAAAATTTTGAGTTCCGCTTCTCCGCTTCTAGGCTTAAACGCATACGACGCAAAACTAAATTACGCGAAAAACATCCATAAGCTGAAAGTGTCCGAAGCGCCAAATGATTCATGCAAATTGACTTTATAATAAATACCCATACTGTGCTTTACCAAGTTCACTTATGCACTTCATGACGCAAGAGAATAAATAGTGACATTATTTTTAATTCAGCTCTATCGAAATATAATATTGACATTCAAAAATACGAGTGATAATTTTAAGAAAAGGAGCTTCTCCTTGGCTGAGAATTGACCGATTATCGTCAAATATGGTTTCGACTGGTAATAGCAGACGCGTTGTCCGAGTCGACTACAAGCTCGTTTAGTGGCACTGGAAATCAAACGAAATCGGTAATAGCAGGTAACAATAACGACCGGGACTTCAGCCAACTATTGCAATATCTAAAGATTGCAGTGGCCAACGCTGAATTATCATCAATGATTGCGCCAGTAGCTGGTACAAGTTGTGACTGGCACGTCACCCAACTTCGCAACTGGTGCAGGGTCTGCGGCCGGAAGGCCAGGGGTACCATCTACAGCGTCACCTCACCCCACTCCACTCTGTTCTGCTCGCCAACAGCCATAACTGCACTGGTTCGCGTTGCGGACATATGTCGAGCAGCAATGCAATGACGTTCATTCGCCACGCAATCGTGGCCGTTAGAGCCGATACGCTTCATTCTACCGTTATCACTATTGCTGTTCTTACTTCCGGCTGTTGGACGATTTTCGTTGGTCGCGGACCCCGTCGTCCGAATGCCCTACCGACAGGCCTTCGTTGCCCATCACGATGATGATGGCGATAATGTGTATTGTTATAGTGATGGTAGTACTTGTCGAAAATGAAAAAGCTTTCAAGTACTATAGATTTTTTGATATTGCAGCGTGCGACATGTCCAAGGTCATACCTTTCCAAAACACTTTCTTAAATCGTTGACTGTTGTTCACATTTACAGAAGGCGCAACCATATTTGCATAAGTTGTATATATATTAAAATAGGTTTTCAGTCTCAAACATTGTAATGTGCTACCTTAGAATATTTTGCATAAAAAATTCCCTTTTTCTGTAACGGCAGTGACAAACACAGCGCACTTAATCTGTTCAAATAGCGTTAGTTATGTTTGAGAAGAAAAAATAATGAAACAGCAGTATAATTTTATAAATAGATTTTTGAATGAAGTAACATGATTTGACTAGACAATTTTAAACTACACACATTTTTGATAAATAGTTTCATAACACTGAAGAATATCGTTGGCACTCAGGCTGAATCAGGGAGCCTCGTTAACCACACTTCGTGGCAGTCCGAAGTCTTTAAATCAAAAGTTTTTTTGTTTTTGCTGTTTGCGCTGTAAAGTCGCATTTTCAATGAACAATAAAAGTCTGAGCCCTTAATAGAAGCAACTTTGGATAATAGAAATTTTAAAATAAGAGGTAAATAATAGTTGTGTACAACATTATAAAACATCATTAATAAACCACCACTACGCACACAAATATATCCTAGTATACATTCTCCTTAGCTCGATAATTGTTTGACCAATAGACTGATCAGTTAGAGAACTTGATAGCATTGGCTTCTACTCAGACTCTAGATAAAAAAGAGTCAAGATGGCCAAAACGAAAAACTTTGTGAGTTTTAACAATGAGCGGAGTATCAGAACCCTTACAGATGTAATAATCTTTTCAATTGTGGCCTCTTACACGATCCCAATGTAATTCTTCTTAATTTCCTATTTCATATTAGCTTTAGTCCAACTGTTAGTCTATATTGCCTGGGCATATCTGAAGAACCTTCGTTCTCTCTTCAGAATTACAAATAGTTTTCAAATACGCTAATTATGTCGAGCTTGGTGGCTTGTTGCATTCGCGTGCTTCTTGACACCGAAAAAGAGATCTACGTGCAAGGGTTTGACTCCCGCTGTTGCACCTTTACATTTGTGGGATACAGCTCACGAAATAATGTAAACACCACTACCGTGTACGTTAAATGTTGACTGATGGTCAACACTGAAAAAAATATTTTTTTAGGTACGCTAATTGTACAGAGACAATTCACAAGAGAGAGACGCAAGTCAACAATTTTTCCCCTCTGCTTGAGATTAAAGGATATCTTCATTGCCACCGATTTCGAAAACGCTGAGGTCTTTGAGTCTTCTTTCATATTAATTCGTAGACAAAACGGAACGATCCCAATCTAAGCTGATGGTTTTCACAGCTTCACTATCTTTATCTGTGAAATAACGGATATGATCCTTCGCGGGGTCCAGCATAACCTTGACGCGTATAATTTTAAGTTAGATACATACGTTTACTGGCAGTGATGGTAAACGTGAAGAGTTGTTGCGCTGCACAAACGGGTGCAGTATGGAGGCTATGCATAAGTAAACACATTAATGCTCTGGAATGTATGCAGACGCGATTTATAATTAGAGTTGCACTTATGTGGAATTGATAGACCTAATTCATTTCCACCACCCATGTAGCAATTGCAGGAGAAATTGCAAGAACGGAAAGTATCAATAACTCCTTTTGGCGAATTGCTCGTAAGCGTCGTAAGCGTAGCTTCGTAGCACCATCAAATGTTATCTGTGGATTCTATACATCTACGTCTGTATTATAAATTCTTACTTTATATTGTGTGTGATTTAAGCCGCCCTTTGTATTGAATAAAGATGATAATCTATCTTACTGTATAAAGCCAAGGTGATAAAATAATGGGTGATAAAATTTTTATCACCCATTATTTTTAAATATGATTTTAAAACAAGTTTACAAGTATTGCCCATTAACGGCCCTTTTGGCTAAAAATAAAGGAGTGTTTGAATGCATATACTTGCTATTCTTCCCAAAGAAAAAATGCCTTTGGGCGGAGAAATCAGAGTTTATACAAAATTATCTAAGAGAAGCGTATGTAGTGCTTCTAACATACCCTAATCCATGCTTTCCTAACAAATAGACATACACTACCTTTAATCAAAAAGACGTTCTAGTTAAAGGAAAAGCATTTCGATCTGTCGTGAAAGAGTACAGCTAACTTTGCCGAAGTGATCCTTCTCGTCCCAATGACTTGAACAGTAAACAAAAAGGCAGACGTTCTCTGTGACTGCATTATAGCTGGGCGGCTGGGGTAGAGTAAGGTTATATGGGGCCTCTGAGACAAAACAACAGAACGAGTAATCACGGCAGACGATCTCACCAACCCTGTGAAAAGCAACGTTTATTCAATATTATTTGCTAAATCGAAAGCACTTGCTTATTGTGTTAGCCTTTCTCTATCAACTGACTGTGCGTGTGGCTACGGTCAATAGACCGAAGTATGCGTTTCGATTGATCTGAAGTATAAAAAAAACACCAATGACTTGCCACCAAACAGTAATGAAGCCTTCTCTATCCTGCTCGTCTTCATTAGGCGCTAAAGAAACGTGCTTAAAAAGAAATATTTAAAAAGGGAATCCTTCGTGCTGTTGGTATCTTGCGTTAGATATGTTTAACCAACGACCGCTGGTCTAAGCTAAATCTTCTTGGTTCTGGGTTTACACAACCGAGAACATTGATATCATCACACGTAGCTACTAAGGTGTATATACTTATGCATCGCAAAAAGTGTAAAAGATGTATACAACCATTGGACAGTCCAATATCGTAAAACAACACCTTTCTTCAAACAAAAAATGGTTCTCGTTTGAGTTTCGAGGATTCGGGCGTTCCTTACAAGGGTTGGCTCTAAGGCCGGTCTGTCCGGATAATTGTACTTATTCGTAGGAAAGATCTAATCAATGTGACATTCCTCAACGACAACTAAATAATGAACCCACTAAACAAATGAGCGAACGAGAGCCACCAAAACGATTAATTTCCCATTTTAATCGTTAATCTTTAGAGTTGCCGTGATACTCTTAATTCCGCTGACTTTGCAGGTGCGGCCACGATGACAATTTAACCAGCAATAATTTCAACGGTATTACTGAGAGCAAAACCGCTTTGCTTAGTGGCATATACTAAGCGTGAAAACTATATCGCAAATATGCATTAAATAGAAAGTAAATGGCTACAAAAAAGCTGAAAGATGGTATTCTTGGTAGCCAGATTTCAGTACCGAATTGTTTCACCACTTTTCATTTTTTACTCTTCAGTTCAAGCTCATGAATATATTAGATTATCGCAGACTAGTTTTCTCAAAAACAGTAATAGATTGAGGTAAGACCACATACAGGTACATAATTTTATAGCAAACTTACTGGCCATCTAATGCGATGCATGTGTTTTTATGTGTGCCAGTGCCGCTTTGGATAAATTTATCCTGATAGCGACTCGTAAAAATGTCAATCCGTAACCTAGCTCATACAACATGTGTTGCAATTCTATGCTGTAAGTGTTCCCATACATCTTTATAAACATATGTAAATAAAATATATGTGCCGAATATAAGTTCGATATATATCGTAATTCTATAGCTGCTATTAATGATTGAGTTCTATTAACGCTCTAGACGTACGCAGCTTAATTATAACAATTCCACTGTCCGGGCATAGCAAAGCTGCTTTCGCTGATGGTTCGCTTGCGTCATTGCATGACATTGGTGATATGTGGATGACCATATTTGTGGCAACGGCCTTGATCGCACACAATGAATATGGCTTGCTGAGGCACATTCTGAACGATATCAAGCAGCTAATATAAGACCAAGGCAGAAAAAAAGTGTTTTCGTAAAAAAGCTATATTGCAGAGGGGAAAAACAAATAACACCCGAGCTTCTACATCCTATCCCGTTATTTAAAGCACTACTGAAGCCACACTTAATGCCTTAAGCGAGTTCCAGTGCTGATTCCCAAGGGAACCTTTTACCCACACATCTGGAGGCAATTGGAAGTCAAGTTTTTTAGGGCATTACAATGCTGGAAGAGAACAGGATTAGTTCGTAACTATTCTTAATATTCATAGTATATGCTAATGTTTAAAACAGCGTAGTAACAAATGTGTATAACTCAACTTCTTACGACCAGACACGTTTTTCTTGATAAACCTTCTCAAAAACATGCACGTATTTAATTTGTATACCAAAAATATCGCTTTTTGGTGCTATTTAACCTTTTCTCATTAGTTTCAAAATTTTCATCTTCTGCCAGCGGAAGCGTGTGTAAACAAAATTGTCCCATATGGTTTAGGAGTGTATCTTTGTTTAGTTAGCAGACTGTTATGTGTGGTCCTCACGTAAACCATCTTTAAAACAGATGCGACAGATTTGTTTAGATAAGCCTCCCCTCCTCCTCTACAACTCTACAACAAATCCATGAAATACCTTATGCATGCTTGTTTTCACATATTATTCCAAAAATCGACATAAATATATAAATATTAATAATGATGTCGGTATCGAAACGAAAATCGAAAAAAGCCAACTATATGAAATGCTGTGAAAGGGTTTAACATCGTACAATAATTTTAAATTAAAATTTACATGAGAAGAAATGCAAAATGCAGATTGACAAACATCTTTCGTCGAAATGTTATAGTTGAAGCTGAATGCGGAATTTTAAAAACATAAAACGTATAATAACCTCATCGTAACTTTATACAACAATCTTCGAATGACAAAACCGAATAGCTTCCAACAATGTAGATATGTTCGAGAACCTATTACGATAAGTTTGAATACTATTTTTTGATGCAGATTTCATCGATTGTGACAATTCTTTTTCGCATTATATAAACAATAAAATACACGTTACAGTAACAGAGAAAAAGCATTAAGTATGTATTGAATTAATTGATTTATATCTGCTTACAGGATTAATATTCATCAATGTCTGAGGACCAGCACTTGTACTATTGAGCGGGTTGTTGTCCTCCAAAACAAGAAATAGCAATATCATCGTAGCTAAAAAAAACGCCTAATTGATGTCAAGGCAAATTACCCTCAAAGTAAACAACTGCAGGTCCGTTCCAGTGTTGGCAATTCAATCAATAGAAATATTTCAAAGGCAGGTTTACCTTATCAAACTTAGAATATATGAAGTCAGCTTTATATATATTAGTCACTTTAATATATATATTAGTAGGGCAATAATAAATAGGGCAATGATTATAGAGTACTGAAATGACATGTCTTATGACACGTTTTATGCAAAGGCGTATAATCATACTGTTCGGACAGCAATATTTCTCTGGCCAATTTTACATAGATGTGTTGGACTCATTTTCAGAATCAAAAGACACTATACTTCATTGTACTGTTGTGCAAAGAGGCGGATCTCTAACGCACAAGCGTTACTGGCGTCATGCAGTGATTCATGTGAAATTCACAAGCCACTAAACCCTAGTTCTCACATCACCAAGCTTGAACTGAGGCGACTAAAGGTAGAGCCATTGAGCTTGCAGCACCAAACGAAAGGTTCTATTCAAAATATGTTACGAATCTCGAATTAGGCCTTAAAATCAGAGCAGCAATATTTAGGGCACGCTACAGTAAAGTGACAAGCTACTTTCTATCTTCGCATTAATGATTTCTGATTATTCTGATAAAGAGTTTATAGCGGTTTAAAAGATTTTGCATTGCAAATGCGGCAACGCAACAGCAGAGACAACAAGGGTTCGAATTCCTGATGCTGACCCTTTTTATCGTCAAAAAGCAATATTCAAAGATAATCATCACAGAGTCATATGGGAATCTATTTCAGTTTCACTAAGCCGCACTAAAAAAGCGTTTCCCAAAGAGTGAAAGTAATCTTATGTTTATTCTGTAGGTCACCATTCCCGCTTTCAATTTGAACCTTTTTTTATTCATAGCCATGAATAATAGTCACAAAGTGGTTTTTGTTGAAGGAGCATCTATTGACGAAAGATTGGCTCACAATGGGAAACGATCATTTGAGACGGAAAATTGATGCAGGAAGGCTAATAATATAAGTATAGCGGCATCAAATACAGCAGGAGGTCAGATTGAATGAACAATAACCAAAGTACAGAACAAATACTAAACATGCGCATAAAAATTGAACCCATACAGGTAGCCGCAACAGACAATAAGTGGTTCTGCGAATGGCGAAATTTCGAACGGATACAATGAAAACAGATATGGAACACTTCGAGTCATACAAGAAAAAGCCATACCGAACAAGAATAACCTTTTTGCATGAACACTGCATACAATACTGATTTTTATATACTTGGAGTGTTACCTACGTTGATATAATGTAAGTCCAGTGTACTCGTGAAGTATATGGCCTGGCTATTTATTTCAAAAGAATAAATATTTGTATCTCATACTTTTATAATCTAGCGGGATATTGGAGGCAATTCCAGGCAATTCCAAAACCTCTTTACTCCTAAAATATCCACGCAGAATTCCCTTGCACCAATATTATTAGGTCGTTTTCATTTAAGCTTCACTCGTGTACCACTATAGACTATAATTGTCAGCATCAAATCTTAATGTAACAAAATTAAATGATCCTCTTAAGCAAAAAACCGCTTAGAAAAGCAGTTAACGAGACAATATATTCTACGGAAATTATGAAGGATACTCAAAAACCAACTTACCTTCTTCGGTATAGGTTACCTATTACAGAAGTCAAACTCATGTTTTATTATTTTCTCCAGCCTGGTCGAAAAATTTGTTCTTGGATTCAAGCTTATTACGGCGATTTCGCCCTCTTATTATCGAAAGATTTAAATTGCAATATTCAATTCAGAAAGTAGTCTTCAGCCTCTCTATATTAAACAGCAAGCTAGAAGTGTGGATAACATCTCGTCCTGCTTTTCCCCTTTCTTTGCTTCATTTTTGATTTTTTTTGCATTACTGCGTCGTTCGTTATGACGTAATACCAAATAGACTTTCCGGAATTCTAGTTGGCGTGTCGCCCAAAATAGAAAAGTCGGTTGAAACGATTCAGCTAAGCTGTCTCTCGTAGATTAGAGTCATCCAACTAACGACGAACAATTTAGGCGCAAAAAATTTATGTTCTTCTTGTAGTGTATAATATCGCTTCTTCTCCGCTTTCATTAGTTTAACGTTGATAAACGGTTGATGTCGCTGCTTCGTCATAATGATTACTGTCGACACTCTTGTCATCATTGTTATCAGAGTCATAATCATTGCCAACAACAACATCATTGTCATCATTTAACGTCCACGGTAGCAGTTTTTGCATAAACTACAATCCTTAAAACCTAACTACGAATGAGAAAATTACCTGGTCAAGCATAGACAAGTGTCAAATTGTGTGCCAATTATTTCCAGAATTACAAGAATACCTGCCCTGCATATAAATGTGCATCATAATCTAACAGAACACATAATGACCAGGTGGTTAGTTAAAGCCGTAGTGAAATTTACTCATTAAATAGGTACAAGCCAATTTGTGAACAGGCGCCTGCTTTTTGATGAGATCCTACCTTCTATTTTACAGTGACGATGTTTCTATTATGACTAAATGTGCGCTCTGACTTTCGCACGGAGGTAATCTTTATACCATATCAACGAATCTTAGTATTAGGGGTTACCTCTCGTAAGGTTATGTAAACCAGAACGTTTATTGAATGTACGTTGTTTTCCTTGAAAACGTATACTTTACCAGAGGTTACGACGGATTTCATAGAATGAAGCCAACAAAAAACGCAAAGATAACAGCAAGTGCGCCGATTCAGTGCTTACATTTAGGAGTCTCTTAGGAATGTATATATATATATATATATATATATACTATAACTAATAAAATTGCGGTTCTGTCGCTGAATAGTGATGCCAATCATTCTGCCACACATTATTTTATTCATTGATTTTAAATACTCTTTTGCTTTACGCTAAGTTGTTTGTTATCAGATCATTATCCTGTCACAACTGGCTTTATGGGGTACATCAGCGCCTTTATTTCAATAAAAATATGGCTTCAATATTATCACGATATAGACCAAGCTTCCACAATACAAAAATAGACGTGCCAAAGTAATTCACTGAGCAGCATATCATAGTGCTAAGCGAAGTTACGAAGCTCGCGAGCGATTTGCCCTTTCGTAGTGAATTCTTTTTAATGTTCACGGTATTGGGTAAATCGTCAGAGCGTACTGCTATGTTAAACGTAGTATAATCAACCCTAGTGTGCACTTCTCATATCAATGATAGAAATAAACTACAGACTCTATCGATCTTTTTTTGAAACGCGATTTGACAGATGAATCGCGTCTGCACACGTTCTATTGTATAAATCAGCTTTTCCATGTATGTTTTGAGTACTCTACAATGATATATGCATTTAGGAATTGCAAGATTTTAAAAATGTATGTGAGCAAATAGTCTAATATGTAGGTTGAGATACAGTTCAGGTGTGATTGTGATTCTTAGGTCTGAGGCGGAAACGGAATCATAAGTTAAATTCTTCTATAGAATGACAACAAAACTTTCCTCCTTCTAATCATACCCTCTTAAATAATTCTTTAATTACAATATAAAAATGACATTTTGATCAACAATCTTTTTCCCAAATGCTAATTCCCTTTTAATAGAACAAATATGTGTACATCTTTCTTTCTTTCTTCTTTCTTTAGATATAAAGAATACCCGAAACAGAGTCTTGGATACCCTACTGAATTTTGGTGCTTACCTGGATTAAAAAATATCCTACATTCTATAAAACACCGAAATTGTGAAAAGAGTGACGACTATAAATCGTGTAGTGAAGAGCAACAAGCAGCTCGATTAATGCATGTGTGTGTGTGTGTGTGTCTTTGTATCTGTATTTGTGTGTCTGCTTCTGTGTATATATCCAATTCATATAAATTGGATTATGCCCTACAAAGAGTATAATCCAATTGGAAAGCAAAATCGAATAAATTAGTTATTATTGCTATAGGCATAGTAGTAAGGAATGCAAGGAATATAGGTCGTCTATCTCATACTTCAAATAAGGCTTATAAGGTTTGTAAAATATATGTATTACGGCGAAATATAAGCATATATTGTAGCAACCAAGGCAATGAACATTCTTACATAGAGACCATACAAAAGTTAATGTCACATAACACGTAGAACTCTATTAGTATTTCAATAAGAGTAACGTAATCACAATCGTTACCATAACTAGCCTAATAAAATTAATATAATAACTGGGATTTACATATAAAACTGTTACATATAAAACTAGCACAGGGTCTTGGGCGAACCTAAACAGACTTACCTTCAGTCGTACTAAGCTGCAGAGGAATGAGAACTGCTCCAGTATGAGAAACTTCCAAATATTTTTTGCCCACTATATAATGATAATAGCAATAATAATAAAAATAATAATGTTTTCATAGAGTTAAATGTAGTATAGACATAAAGAGATGACAGTAGAAAATATTGAATCACGGATTACTTGTATCATAAATATTACAATCTACTAACGGCAAGATACTGTGCAGTGTACCTTATTTTGCGTAAAACGTATTGCTCAATGACGTCACAATATCATAACATGAGAACCTGATTTAAACCTTAAAAGTTCACATTATTATTGCGCTATTAAGTACAATCTCACAGCAATTTTAGACAAAAAAATTTGAATATTGCTGGTCTGGCTATAAAATTACATGCCACACATAGTTACATTTTATTAATATTACACATTTTCTTAAAAAATAAGAAGATATAATACACAAATGCGGCATATATACAGAAAGTATATTGTACAAAGCTGTCACAAACACTGTGATTACAGTAATAACTGCAAACCATATGATGCGTATCACACGTCACTAATGTTATGAATATTTCATTATTATTCTATACGATAGAAAAATATATTTACTGAGAGTGTTTAATGTCAGCCTCTGCGGAGCTGTTTCGTCCCCAGAATTTAGAGATAATGGTAGCATTAATGGTAAGCCCTTGGTTTTATATAACTATAGATGGATTCCCATTTATTGATATATTTTCGTTTGAATCACACTGATACAAAGTATCTGTGCGTTTTACATACACCATATTTTTTATTGCGATCGGCGGATCACCAGTTCTTAATAAGCTCACGCGTTAGATCTGTCGGGCAAATTTTTCAGACGTTTTGATTATCAGAGCCAGCAATACGAGACAAAGTCCATTAAATTATCAAGTTCACTTCATCTTTGTATTTTGACTTGAAAAAAAAAATTAGTGAAAATTTACGAAATAGATATATAAATCTGCAGCACCAAATTTTGCCGATCTCATAGGCCACTGTACTGAATAGTAACACTAATTGAAAAAAGTATGGATACTTAGATTTTTGCATGATATTCATTTATGAAAATTACTACTGGCGCACATTTTTACACGTTGCTATGTTCAGCTCTTATGCTTCCTAAAAAACCTCCGTAGACAACATGTCACCTTATAGTTGGCACAGAGTAATGAGCGCGAAAAAATTAGTATTTTATCAAGTGATACTTGTACATTAAAACATGTAAATAGTAATAGACATCTAGGAGCTTCGATTTACTGTTTGCGGTGAATGTCGGCACAATCGTTAAAATTGTACTATTTCCGTGTGGTATATTGTCCATCGTAATTCGCTGTAGTTTAGGTTCATCTGGTACAATTTTTATAAAGGCACTGGCAGTCATGCATAACCGAATCGCATGACATCGCTACGCCTCCGAATCGCGAGTTCCGTGTACATAGAGGTCGTCAGAACCGCTTGATCTGTAATGTCAACAGTGTGGCTCTTTATTTAGGGTTTAGCCAAAATGCACAACTTACCCCGAACGTGCGATGCCGAAAAACACATTCAAGAATAGAAGCAAAATCAAATGGAAGTCGACGCGACCCTCTTAAATTCTTGCACATTCTCGCGACGAGGGAAAGCTTTATGAAAGGAAAACCGACGTATGATTTTCTATCAGCAATGGTTTTCACCGTCGCATCGGAACCATGGATGAGTACTACGAGACGAATGAAACCGATATTTACCGTGGACACAGATCAATGCCGTGCCCTCTAACCATCTTTTCTAACGTTTATGTTATTTATGCGTGTCTCATGGTTAATAGTGTTACTAAATGCAACTAAAATAGAAAAATGTATCCTTCAGTTGTAATAAAACATTGTTTTGTGCTTGGAGCCAATTCACGGAATACCAAGTAAACATATCCGATGGTCAATAAATAATGAACTGAAACAAACAGTAGATATGTAAACACTTTTCTACAAATATATGTGTTCATTCTAAACAAGGCAGAAACGCGGAAAATGCTGCAAAATAAAAAGAAAAATAGAAACCTTATTCGACCATTTAATAAGCCAGATTTGAAAACGAATGAAGTTAATAGGATTGGAAAGCGTTCAGTAAATTCTACAGTGTTCAAGCTTCAAGTTCCCTGCAGGCCAAAGTCATACAATTTGTGGTTGGAAGTGTAAATTGGAGCTAGCGCTTCTGGTTTTTCAAGTTTTCTAGTTTCTAAAATTGAGGTCACTATTTCTTTAACATCTCAAAAATCTATTATTTTTAATTATATTTCCTTAGAACGTCTGCTAGTATGTTACTCGACAGGACTATATACTAGATAAATTTGCTCCAGGAAATGTTTTAATTTAATGCTTTTAGCCTACACGCGTTCTTAAAAGACGGTCGGAAATTAAAGGTCATGATCTACAGCCTTTGTTCTTAGCAAATGAAACTCAGAACTTTAACTTATAACCTCAATGGTTCGAACAGTTCCTCACTTATGCGCTTAATGTATTTTTTAAAGATGATATAATCCAAACAGCTGCGGCGTTTTTAATGTGCTTATTAATTTAAAATAGGCTAAAAAATAACTAAGAACGTTAAACATATACTCTAAATACCCTTTTAGATATACACTCACTTGGCATTTTCACGTCGGCCACTTAAGTCCCTATCATGTCACCTACATGTCAATCTACGCCATTCGCACGCACCCCTAAAATTTTCTCAACTGCTGTGATCAATTAAGAGATTTCCGAAGAATAAAATAAGTTAGAAATTCTGCCCAGCAAAAAACTAAATATTTCTATAAATGAAGCCTGATCACAACAGCACTAACAAAACGTTGTAACGTCTAAACCGATAAGATGAAAGAAAATAGGGAGGATAACTCTCATGGCGACAACAAAAACAACTAGAGTGTATATTACAACCACTGCTAGTTTTTCTGCAATATTATAGGGTATGTACAACTAGCTGTACTACTTGTGCCTACGTTTTTCGTGTTTTTTATGATGGCCGTCATGTGCAGCAACGTTTGAAGTGCGAATAAATGGATAAAAACGACAAAAAAAACAAAAACAATAATTCGAATCGTGCAGGTTACTGTTACATTTACAATGTACGTAATCACTATACCGTAATTAAGGTCAGGCTGTTGTTATATTTCTAAGGTTGCAGTTGAGCCTTAGACGTTTTAGTGACTAGTCAAACTTGTAAACGACAACTTTGACTAGTAAGGCGCTGTATAAATTTCACAACTTTAGATAGAATCAAAACTCTTTTGGTTGTCTTCTCATGGGAGGAAACGTATCCTGGGGATTGACCCCTCTTGGAAAAATATTTAAACTATAAAAATTTTGTTACCGTTCTGGAGTATTTCAACAACTCTCACCATTGAATTCCGCTTTCGCAATGATGTAAAGCTGACGCATTAAATGCAAAAGCGATATTTGCACCAAGCAAGGTTGTAATCTCTAGGATTCTTGATTTATCCCCTAGATGACAAAAGGTACCAAATTATTATTTGTACAAAATATTACGGGTGCAAATAATAAGTTGAAACGATTTTAACGTTCTTTTTTTGCTACACATGTAATTGCCACTTTGTTATGATACTCCCTAAGCACCACTAGCTACTACAAGTACAGTATATTCTATACAGGATGATTACTACATCGGAAAGGTTACTACATTACTAGCAAGGAGTCTTATGCACAAGATATCCAGAAAACACTAATGTTAAACAAATACACGCAGCAAACGATAATTTACATTACGAAAGAGTCAACACGTAAGCCCGCAAACGGGTGATTGGTCAAGCGAATTTTGTGGTTGAGTAGCACAATCGCACCCGGCAGATTTAAGAAGTTCTCTTTCAGCAACTTGCAAGAGCAGTGATACTGGTAGTTAAAACGGCGGCAAATAAACGAGATCAGCTTTGACCGCAACGTTCAGCTCGGACTGAATTTCAACATGTGCCACTGACTTAAGAGCATGAAAAGCATACGCAGTATCAAGTATCCGGAATTGACTTAAGTCCTGCAGGATTTGCAGGGACAAAAATACCGCGAAGGTGCCATAACGAATTAGAAAAACACAGCGTATAAAATGTGACGGCGCAACGGTGAAGCACCAAACTATCACAAAATAGTGCAAAAGCTCTGCAGCGTACCGTGTACATTCCCAAACGTAATACAAAGCTACATAACCCACTCATAACCCCCACAAGGGTTCCACAACGTATAGAGATTTTAAAACATAATAGTAAAGTTCTGCAACATCCTACAAATACAACGAGCAAAAAGTACCAGAATGAACAGTAAAAGTACCATGACATTTTTGAAAGGGTACACAAATACAATAACGAACTTCAGCAGTGCCACAGCGTATAACAAAAGTAGTACAAATGTGCTTCAACAAACACAAGAGTCTGCGGGTGTCACTGAAGTATTCCATAAATGCAGCCACTAACCACAACAACTTCCAAATATGAACCTCGAAAGTTTCACGTCCTTTCGTTTGAGGCGGAAATCTCAAAGGATTGGACATATGAAGACTGTTTGACTATGACTTAATTAATTATGAACTAATTAATAATTACGAAATTTGTAAGTCCTTTGGTTTAGTTTTAAAACATGTCGGTTACATAATTCCTTTAATTTTAAAATAAAAAAATGTTTGTTTTTAAATTTGAACCAAACATATTTAAAAATGAATATATTAATTTCACTCTAAAACTTTTGAGACTGGTACTAACATTTCACCTTCCACAGAAATTTTATTGATTTTGGTCATGAAATTTAACGTCCTTTATGCGCTTGCTAGCAAAAATATACTAGAGATGGGAAGAAAAAATAGTTTAAATTTATCAAAATATCTGTAATATCCGCGCCATGCTCACTGAGATACGGGAGTTGTGTGACGATAGTGTTTACTTAATTTAGTGCTTCACGGTACATGGTTTCCATAATAAGATACGCTCAATAAAGTTTTCGGCACCGACAAAGTTACAAGCTAAGAATAAAGTAAAAGAGCCTAAAGCTTTTAATTCGCCTGGTATGTATTTGTTTTACCGTTTTAGGTAAAAACGCGATTTTATCTGTTGAAATGTATCCGAGGAGTGAAAGGTTATTGTCGAATATGCCATAATAATATGTTAAATACATGTGATTAATGTGTTAAATACTATGATTGAGCAGGCTACCTCTAGCGTTTCAAGTGCTCCCGCTAATCTAGTATAGAACAGCGCCTCTTTTATGGCAGTTGTTTGAATGACCAAAAAAATAGCCACCACAGCGCCACCGCTGCATGACTGTGAGTTACAGTAATGTTCTGTGTGTTTAAAAATAGTGATGGCGAAGATAATGGAGAAAATTTTGTGAATCTGAACGACCCAATAAAGTCTGCGGCGAGAGCGTAACGAGGTAGACGTGTTCTTCATTAACCCCGCCGCTAGGTACTCTTATATACGTAGCCACTTCCACTAGCTCTAGCTAGTTGTATTCTTATCGCCCATAGTTGTACTGAAAATCATCCAATCTCTCTTAATTCCACTACTCGATACCCCCGTCAGCTCGCCCCACAGAGTTTACAGCCATTGTCTATTTCCGCAGCCACCGGTCCCTCCACAGGTGTATAGCTAACCAGGATAATACGTTTGAACATCTCTAATAATTGTAATTTAGTTAATAAATTATGAGTTTTGGTACCAGGTTCATCATATACCATTTTTTGCTCCAATCAGACAATCCGCTTAGATTAAATGACAGAAATGCTTAAGCAAAAGCGTTTGAATATGTTTGATTGTATATATTGCGCGTACATTAATATAATAATATTAATATTCATAATTGAATTAAAACTGAGACACCAATAAAATAATGTAGGTTTTTAAACCAATTTGGAAAGTAATGTGAGTATCATTACCCTTAATTTGTAACGAAAACCGGAAAAAAGCGCGTTCAATTTATAAAACGATGGTTTTCTGTTTAAAATGTCTACATTAGAGTTATCGAATTAAAAAAATTCATCAAATTTTGAAACGTTGTTAATAAAATTACTAACAAAATAATATTTCAAATGTCCCGAAAAATCTATTTATATACACTCACAGTTTATATTCATTTTTCGATAGTTCAACTTTTTACATTCACTCACCGACCCGGAATATATTTTGGTCAATCTTCGATTTGAGCGAATCTATGTGTACGCTCCACACACGCACGGTATACGTATATTATATTTGGCCGCCAGTAGCGCCTATCCTAGCAAAATTAGTCGCAGTAGCGCCCAACTAATCGGTCTATCTATTGATATGCACGGATGCTACTGACTATAATGCTTATTCATTGTGATTATTTTTATTACTATTGCTGACATAGTCGGAAATAACTGACACATACATGGGCATCTATGTCCTAGGCGGAAATTACACCACCAAGGGTAACACAGACTAGTACAAGGAGCAAGAACACGAACCAGAGAGAGAAACAATGAAGAGA
The DNA here is from genome assembly GCA_002081605.1 of Tropilaelaps mercedesae. Taxonomy (NCBI): domain Eukaryota; kingdom Metazoa; phylum Arthropoda; class Arachnida; order Mesostigmata; family Laelapidae; genus Tropilaelaps; species Tropilaelaps mercedesae. The sequence goes on along the minus strand of MNPL01000930.1, from coordinate 7,565 downwards.
AGTATCGTTATGCTATCAGCCACTGACGACATAGCTTGAATAGTGCTGCTGTATGGCTCCGACAACTTCAACCACAACTTGTAGTGGCTATGATGTTGCTTGCAGCTACAAAACATGCATCAGCCGATCTTAACCACATCACATTTCTTTGCCGCTGGGATTTTACCGCTACTGTCTACATACAGGTCGTAATCACGGAAAAATCGGCGAATAACGCAGTCGACGCTACTTAAATTTGTCATATCGCCGAAACTTGCTAAAACACAGCGTCGAATTTACAAGAGACGTCGATTGTCGTCGGATGTTCCGACAGCAATATTTGGACAATAGTCGTCATCCTCATTTTTGCGAACGTGTTCACTACTAATTGCTATTGCAGAATTCTGTAATATAACCATCATATAAATAGTAATAATGTATACTCATTGACTATCAGTGGTGATACCCGTATCTTTCTATATTACTATTCCTATTTTTCACGCCGTCAGAAACCGTTACGATAGTGTACTATGACTGAAAATTATAAAATATAATGGCTTAAAAAGCGACCTGTCATATTTTACGTTTTTCATATTTTCCATTGTACAACGCAGCACAGAACCCCATGCCTTGATTTACAAACAAGATAAATTCCTAGAAACAATATTAATTAGCAACTGCAATTCTTGTTAGTTTATACAGAGACCAATCCACAAGATATTTGCACATCCAGGTAGATATCTTAACTGCATCTGGTGCAAGCACATTTGTGACTTAAATGCATGTTCAGGTAATAACCGCAAACATAGGACCTCATTTTCATGCATTCGAGATATCGATCGATTTTTATATACTAGATAGGGGTCAAAAATCTTAGTTCATTTAATAGGATTTGTAATTTTACATGAAAATGGTCTGACATGGTTTCGCGAAACCTAATCTTATATTTCAAGCTTCACGGACGAAAACAGTGAAAAGGTCTACCTGCATAATCTGCATGAATTTCAGCGGTGCAACCAATGACAGAGACAAATTTCCTACAACCCGTATCAGTATTGAGTTGTTAGCGCCAATTTCTGTGGAGAAGGTAATTTTGTCTTACACGTCAATAGTTTCCAGGTTATTTACAATTACATTTTTTGAACTGTTTTGTCAAATTTCCAAGGGACTATCAGACATCCCAAAAACCGGGACGTACAAACTAAAATTTCGTTTGCTATAATAGGTAAAATATAAGTGTAGAACATTAAATATCTTCAATACGAAATTCGGAAAAATATGAAGTCAAACTTTTTACTTGAAGTTACGAGCTCTATGACATTAGCTAGGTTTTTCGACCATTTTCTACAAAAGAAATCAAAGTACGCGTTATTTTCTTGATTCCCAGATAACTGATCAAAAATTTGACAGTTGATGCGCTTTTTACTAAGTTTTGTCCTATCATCCATCACTGGCTTCCAAATAAACATCATAAAACGCACGGAGCAGACATTATATGTGTACATATGACAGCCGAAACCACTTAAGTTAGAGGCTCCCATAGCCATATTTTAAGCGCTACAGAAGCTAGTGCGGTTAACTCGAACGTAAATGAAATAAATAGACGAATCCGAGGAATCACGCCTTATCGTTTATTATATACAACACTACCTCAAATAATTTTATGGAACGTTTCCGGGGGTTCGCTTTTGTATATTTTGAGCCAACAGTCAACTACTTGTTAAAAGGTAATTACAGCAATAGTGCATTCTTCACTAGCACTAAACTGTCTCTTAGTGGTGACTTGTTAAAATGTAATGAATGACCCACATTGCCATTTACAATATCAACAGATAAAAGATACGCTTTCTCGTGAACATCCTATGGTTTTGGTTTGACAACAGCAATAGTCATATTGCGCGCTATTTGTTACGAACAGTTAATAAATACGTATTCAAGAGCGATAGTTGCAGTATTTAGTGCATCAATAGTAATTATTCGGGTATCTTGATTATATTGTCTAAGTACATCATATACCTTTCAATCAGTTGGATTTGATCATTTTCTTGAGATTCAACAGAAAAGCTTCAAAAAATTAAGAATTAACTATAAGATGATTATTAAGCCTACCACCTATTTCAGACTCAGGTCCGCAGTGCGGTCAAAATATTGGCACAACTGATAGATAACAAATGCACACACTGCGCGCATGCAGACTAGCAGATCCGTTATAATATTCTGAAAATAGAGCATCTTCCTGGCCCTCTCTACTATCGGGCTACCTTGAAAAAAGAATGTGCTCTCAACAAAACAAGGTGTTGGAGAGTTTCCTGTCAACACTGGACGAGGAATCATGGGACAAACCATTCTGAACATTCCTGGCAAACTGAGTCAAGGTTACTTTCTCAGGTTGCAGTGAAGGTTACTTTTTTTGGGCCGGAAAAAATCCGTACTTTGCAGAAGCTTTTCCCAGATCTGTCTGGCTTCCCAGATGAAAGTCCCTACAGCAGTAGTGCTCAAGACGGCTGACAGAATTAACCAGAAGAAATCTCCTGGACCGCACTGTATACTGCCGGCAGCCTTCAAGATACTTTCGATGCCTCATAAAAATATCCTAAAACCTGGTAGAAGAGAGGTAGTTTTTAGTGGATTAAAGGCTGTTCTCATCTTTGGGCAACCCCACACTGGATCGACCTTAAGACAGTTGTAATACGCTGATCTGCAATGTCCGTGCATCTGAAAAACCCGGCTCAGAAACCTCGCTCAGAAGAAGAGTCTCGCCATATTTCACCGAAATTGTGTCCAATGACCTGCAAGGCAGATCGGTGACAAGCAAAGGAACGTTTCTCACAATTTCAGCACGCAAACCCTAGGGTTCAATACTTAGCTCACTGCTCTAGCGCATTGCGTGCTACGATCTTCCACGATTGACCGATCCTCCGATGGGGTTGGCGTGATAGCATAAACAAGCAATCTCGTTGTCACCGTCCAAATGACGACGAAAGCGAAATTAACTACACACCAAGTAGACTCTACAATCTGCATCTGAGTGGATGACTAAGGCAACCCTGGCACTAACGCCAGATAAACTGAACTGGTGGAAGGATGTAAACGCATGGGCAGGAAGAAGGACCCGAAAAGTAAACGCATATTGCTGACGGACAGGAAGCAGGGCCTAAAGATAGGACTTCACCTAAAAAGGTATTTTTATTAAGTCCATTAGTACAGCGAAGTACTAATGGGAATTCACCTCAAAAGACGCCTACATGGAATTACATCAGCCAAAAGTGGCGATGGTGAACTCAAGCAAGGCGTCGAATGTTATTTTAGAAATGAGACCAAAATAAATAAAAGTGAAGCAAAGTCCCCATAATCGAAATGCTGAAGATGGTTGACAAAATTAAACAGGGAAAATCTGCTGGATCGGATGGATTAAAAGGAGCAGTACATATAGACCAGAGACAGAATTCGCGAACAATGTCTAGAAACGGATTGGCTTAATTTACTAAATATATGTGCAACGCAACGAACGGATGGGTAAGTGGTGTAACAACAACAGTTGCGATGTTAACAGGGAAAAAAGATTGCGGCGACTCTAACGGGCTAAGTCGACGAGGACCTACAACGCGAGCATGACTACTTATTCAACGCCTTCACAGGTGTTGAGACAGAAAGCATCGAGGGAGGTAGAGAGCCCGGCAACCCGACGGACTACTCGACCAGTTGTTTCGTAGTACTGTTAAACGGAGTTGCAGGAGGGAGGAGTGAACGTTAGTTCGATATAACTTAAGTATATAGGCACGCTTCCAGCGGAAGTCCCACACTAACCAGTGCACTTAGATCTAAAGCCGGGGCGTACGCGAGCGTACTTCGCAAAGATTATATCCAGTCTAATCAAACTTGTAATAAAGGCGGGTGATATGAAGTTGCATACTTTTGTTCCGAATGCAAATCTCGGAAATACTACAAAATACCCTAAATGATCTTACAAAATGATGGACTTGTAGGATGAGTCTTAAACTGGCAGAGCATAAATATGATGTCGTGCGTATAAGAGAAAGTAACAAAGATCACATGCTGTGCGGCCAACCAATGAATAAAATTGACACCATAAAAAGCGTAGAAGCTTTTCAAAAAGTTTGAATTTCACTGAACAAGCGACAGGTGTGTTACAAAAGTCCTCACTGGTTCTCATGTCAAAGAAAAATTGAGAATACACTATCACCATCACACAAACATTGACTCTTTTTATGTTGCCCTGTCTCTAACTAATGCTGTAACATCGAGTAGGAAAAGCCTTTGGAATTTACAAGCGAGCAGCATGAGTATTTAGGTAGAAAACCTACAGAACTGATACCTGAAGGATAAAAAATACCTTTTCTAAAATCTGAGCTTCATTTATACTATTTTTGAAAATTGTTGTGTCATAAAAGTATGCACACACTGCTTACATGAACAGCTAGCTCCTACTGAACGCGCATGGATATAAGCTACCCAGCTACTATTACTACTTTTAGTTATGAAAAACGCCACCTAGACTTTCAGATATGGCATTCGTAAAGTTAAAGCGGGAATTCGTCTCATCTAGTAGACTAGGCAGCTTCACCTATAGCGTTCATTTGAAGTCGGAGCAACGGGGCAATGACCCTTACGGACACTTGATAATCAACCTATCTTCACTTAAATTACCCAAATATTTCGCCTATTTGTAACTCCACGCAATGGCAATTCGTTTAATTCACTTCATCGTTATCTGCATTTGAGCGAAGTGTTTGGCTATATCGCGGCTATCTTTTCGTTGCTGCTGCTAGATTTGCTTAATGTGTCGATTGTTTCTAGGCTGAATAATGAGTGGATTACCCATCTCCTTTTCCATAGGGAACACTGCATACCTGAGTCGAAAATAACTTGAAATTAACGTCTTCAAAATGTATCTATATAATACAAATTACATTTATATAAAATATAAGGTTTATTGCGGAATCGAGTGTATAGCTCAATGCCTACCTTTGTCCCCACATATGTTCAATAACTCAACTATACAATAACAAAAAAATGTCTAGATTACGACATTTAAAAGTTTCCTTTCTACATTTCGATGTACATGTTCGGATGAAAGAATATAAATTACAAAAACTCAACGTAGATATATTTTCAGCTTCGTCGCAGTGCCCTCGTTTTTTATTTCATTGCCAAGATACACCGTACAACTATGCCCCATTTAACAAGAGAAGAACACGACCTTGGTGTGGCATATAAATCTTAAATATAATATACTATGTAATCGCCTACAGACCCTTTAAGAAATCTGAAATCTGTTTTTTCCAAGATCGTTTTACATATTTGTCTTTTGATGTTTATACCTGACGCGGGAGCTATACGTTTGAGAAGGTGCATTACTTTTAAATTTTGAATGAATAAGATTTTGGACGGGAACGGTACATAAGTATATCTTTGGCCAACGGAATCCAAAGTTTAAAGCAATTTGATTACGCTGAAATTCCATGGTTTACTTTCGTGTACTGGAAACACGTTGTGGAGTAAATTTCAAAACACATATGAAAGCAGGTGTTAGACATATAGGATAGATTGTCTTCACTACACAGTAAAAACACATCCAATATTGCCATAACTATATCAATTTTGGTAGCTGTAGTTTTTCGTCCGTGAAATGTCTTGAGACTTTGCTTGGTGCTTTGGACATGCCATAGTAAATTTTCCACTCGGTGAAAAGCAGTTCAAAGTATTGCAAATATTGTGTTCATACCCGTAGAGAATTGTGCTAGGCATAAAAAATAATCTTTATTTAAAAAACTTTTCATTCATTATTAATCAAGTTAATATTCAATTATATAAGTGCTACAACTAAACTACTCGTGTTGAGCATCTTCTGCATAGAATACTGAAATCGATATTTCTGTTAATCACACGTCTTGTACCGTCAGAATTTTCCATAGACTGTTTGTTAAACTTTACACAGGACTATGAGATACAAGTCTTAAAATAATCGTTCTATTCGTTTTGACGTGGATTTTGCGTTATTTTATACCTATGAATAGCTCTACTTTTATCATTATTCTCTACGAAAACTCTTATATACTTATCAATATTTTCTGTAGTCTAATTTCGTTGAACATTACATCCATCCACTTCCTTACTTTCGTGAGCAACAGAAGAAGATGTATAATAATACTGCCCATCTAAGATTATATCGGGCATCGTAATAATATAAAACGCTAAAGATTAAGCACTTCAAAAGTAGAATATTGCGTTACCTTACCCGAAATTGCATTTTTAGGTTTGACACTGTAAGTACGAAAAATTAAAGTAATAAAGAGAAACGGACCTCAGATTTCCTCTTTAGCCAAGTATCCTATTACTGGAATTATCTAATTCAAGTTTTAAGCTGCGATGCCAAAGCGAAGTCGCGTTTTCTATTTTAATGTTAATTTTACGTGTAAGAAGGTGTATCCTCTGATGATACGTCAAAGATACAGTTAATGCGGTGGAGTACATTATAAATTATATGTTACTTTTGGAAGTGAAATCCCCCAGCCGTTCAGCCTTAAATGGCCCCATGCTATACTTCAACTCCATTAACGATACGCGGCGTCTTCCAGCATCCACGATCCCATCACTGTCATCATCATTATCAACGCCAATAACGCTAAGAACAACAGCAACAAAATTTATAGAAGTATTTGTCCATTGGGTGATAATCATTGCTGTAGTGAACTAGAGAAATGACGAGATAGGGAAAGAAAATGTGTCGTTGTTAGGCGAATCAAAGGGATCGCGGGAAAGAGAGAGGCGCAAAATAAAAAACATCGGTGAATGCTTTTACATACTCGATCAGTAACCATTACGTCATCGCTGCAACAACGAGACTACTGCGGCCGCGATATAAGCAGCATGGTGGGTCGAAGTAGTCGCCGTTGTCATACACGAAACCAACGTCACTGACACCTCTTAAGGCCGCTACCACCCATCTTATACAGTGCCCGTCGCATGTGAAGCACCGACAATCTATCTGATATATTGATGGTAGTACTAGTGCTTGCTCTTTCAGATATTTCGTTTAATTAGAAGACGTGTGAAAAATGTTGGGGTAACTCTTGCATCGAGCAGCAGCTTAGGCAGCAATATAGCTAACAGTGCCAGCAACAGGACCCCAAAACATTCATTGTATGCCAAGTGTGACCCGGAACGAAGAAATTCAAAAGTGTACAAGGTACAACAAAAGCAGACACAGCTAAAGTGATAATTACCTAGCATCTTTACTCTTTTTAGGGTGACCTAATAGAACCTTTCAGTCGTTAGCTATTAATTTGCAGAAAAGACGATTCAAACTTCAATACATATTCCGTCTGTCTCTCTCTCTCTCGTTGCACATTTCGTAGTATGAGTGAAAAACGTGTGAAAGAGGTAAGTTCTATGTGATAAGCTAGTATTCCTTAGGCTATCTCTACTCGTCGGTTCGGGATAGGTTAGTGGGCTCTTAATTATATACAAGACAACAAAATAATCAGCATATATATATATATATATATATATATATATACAAGGCAACAAAATAATCAGCATATATATATATATATATATATATA
>MNPL01000929.1:0-20764 GCA_002081605.1 Tropilaelaps mercedesae | reverse complement strand
TATATATATATATATATATATATGGTATATTTATTATATATATATATATATATAATAAATAACACAATTCATTTATTTAATTTTAGGATAGATACTTCTATAAAGTTAGAAGAGGTTGACTAATAACTCGTTACTGCTGCGGCACCATTTCGCGTATATTCAGACCAAAAAATCAACTTGAGTTCGGGTGGAAAACCAACATAATTTTATAAATAGATTGATTTTCACTGCATCAGAATTCCAAAAAAAATCGTAATAAAATACTAAATAATGACATAAAAAACAGTAAACAATAAAACAGTCGTAAAGTCGTAATAGTACGGTCATTAAAAAAAAATGACAGACTCTCGGCACGTTAAATTATGTAGCTAATTTGGCAAAAAAAACGCTAGATCGACATTCAACAAGAGACCCGGCTGCCTTCGCAATCTATACAAGCAATGATAAGCAACGCAGTGCATCACCGACCTGCAGTACAACGAAGATATTGAAGCCAACAGCTGCTCCAAGCACGATGTACGAGTTTGCCGAGTACATAAAGAGGCCAATGAGCCAGGGTAAGCCGAGTAACGGCACAAGCACGGCGATGCCGCGCGCCCACTTGCGAACTGATCTTAGCAGGTCCTCGTCATGGGCACTTTTCACCGTCCGCATACGATAGAAGACCAGCGAGATCGCGAGCAAGTTTACGCACGCTACCACCTATAACCGTCATCAAAACGTTTAAAAAAAAAGTTGATCCAATTTCGTAAATCTGAATTAATCGCAAGATTTCTACAGTCTGTAGACTTCCATAGATTTACTAAGAAGGGCTGATTTAATATGTGTATCGAAGCCGTCATTGTAGTTGCGAATGTACTCAAAAAGTTAATAATCATTTTAAAGGAAACCATTAGCTATACAGTACTAAAATCAATGGATTATTGTACCTTAAATGGATATTAATGGTGTAGTATCGTGTGATTTGTATAAGGATGAGTGTGTATGTGTGCACTTAAAGTTGTCTACTTGAACATTAAAATGAGATTTTTAGGTAACATTTTATTTAAAGATAAACACCTATAAGTGGTCAATATAAACACACCGATTTATGGCAAGGACTTTAGTTGGCTTTGCGTTGGCGCGTGCTCTAGGTGCAGGTTTCGTACAATTCACTTTATTTTTTCCGCTCCACATATTGGACGATGATGGGGCAAAATGAGGCTACTCAAAAATAGGCCCAGCTCCGGTTGAGACGGCAAATATGAATACCATAGAAAAATTTTCGAGAAGTAAGGCTTAAGGACTATCGCAACTAAAACAATATACGATAACATTAAAGTAGATAACTGAAAAAAATGGCGAGAAAGCCAAAAAGCCTGCAAGGGCGTGAAAAAATTCATATAATTTTCAGGTTTGGCTAATAATACTGGAAAATTGCATTTTCCTTACACATATGTAAAATGCGTTTTTGTTATAAAAATATTTCTTAAACATTTGTATCCGAAACTACACTAAGCACATCAAATGAACAACTGTTGTAGATCTTAGCATAAATGTAATTGTATGTTTTACTAGATCCCTTACGACGGTCGAACGGTAGTAGCATGGGTAGTAACGTGACTCTGCAAGCATTGGTGCCTGTATGAGTGTGATATGTCGTTTGGTGATCGTGAACAGTACCTTCAATACAATTATTACCGTGAAAGCGTAATACAGTGTAATAGCCTGTGTGTAACCATTAGCAACAGTAATCCAACTTGAAGGCAAACTTACAGTACAGGCACTGTCCTGTCTGTCGATAAGTTAAACCGTAGTCGAGGGATTACAATAATTGGTATGAAGCCAACGTGAGTCAATATCCTGTTTATTTTTGTTAGTAAGTCGTTAGTTTATTAATTTCACTATAAACACGTACACGTTTTTGGATCAACGGCGATCAACAGGCCGATACTATAATCGAGCAAGAGGCCATCGTTACCACTATATGTTGCATACAAATACTGAGTTATAGTTGTATTTTTGACTTCATTCACTCGAAGAAATGAAAAATGTGGGCAGATAGTGGTTTAGCTTTCCAAAGAGACTTTGCGTGCTAGAAGTAGAGAGAGGGGAGTAATACGGCAGGTGCAGCAGCGTTATATAGTGTTACTGGGCGTGTTTGAGCGTTTGAAACATGGCATAGGCGTAATGTTTTGTACAGTTGACACTTCTGAGTTTCTGAGTAAACGCTGATAGATTTATGATTAGTAGCCATAGCATGTTATGTATAACTGCCAAAGCATTCCACGCGACTTTGAAAGTCTCAAAATGCATCTTGATAGCGAATTTGGATGAAACGTATAATATCTCTAAACCTGCGTGCTCATGTCTATGGAAATTGCTAACACGAGCTATTAAAAAACGGTCACTTTTCAACGCTATTAAGGAACAGTTTTTGGGCAGATCAACGGCTCCTAAGGGCACAGAGATCGACCTCTAAATGCCTTTCTTGACAAAAGACTGCCTTGATTTATAGCACAGCTGGGGCCAATCGACAAAAACGGAGATGTCAGCGACAGATCGTTGATCTGTTATACCAACAATGGTGGGTGCGCGTAATGAATACTGAGAAAGAAAGCTAGTTTCGGCTAAACCCGACCAAGATCTCGCCGAAAGGTCTACGAAGCGGAGCCGAAGAACGATGCGCCAAATCAGTACGGCTATTAAATGAATCCGCTTCATTGATACGCCTGACACGGTAGTCAGCTAAGGAATATTACGAGAAGGAACAAGGAACGGAGATATAGGAAAAACTAACCTTAATTACTTATACCGCAATTCAAACTTTTGGTGGCTTCTAACGATTCGATGGCGCAGACCGACAACGCCTGACATGCACGTCCATAACTATGCATTTGCCGTGTAATGGGTATCAGTCTCGAACGAAATATAGAAAATCAATATGTATACGTCTGCAGCTAGTGCGGCAATACTATTGACCAATGCTGCCAAGCAGCTCGGCCAGAGGGAAGATTCGCTATGAAATCAGAAGACTTCACAGCAAACTAAACGGACAGAAAGCCCAAGGCACATTCATAGATATAGGAACACATCGTAAAACTTAATGTTCATTACCCCAGTTGTGCCACACAGCGAAACTGGGCTATTTGACACCAAGCGTGTTTCATCGTATATATAAACAACCTTAAGAACTGCAACGAAATTAAAGTAAGTTAAACCTCACTAGTTAATGCAACAAAATCATACGATTGATTTGCTATGAGAACACATATTATTTCTTATACAATTAAAACATTATATGTATTCTGTTAGTTTCAAAGTCAACATCCCGTTGTCTATGTCTCTCGTAGGTAGCTCTGTAGTATTACCGGCCAGATCACTCGCTAGTGTTTCACACACATCACGCGTGAGTTCTGACGGTAACAGCTCTCTCAATGCTACTTTACATCGGTAACAAAGACAAGGTCACCATTGGACCCTACTGCGGTCATATTACGCTGCAGATTTTTATTATAAAATGTCCTTGTCGGACGTTTGATTAAGAAAAGCATGACACGAAGGGATTGTATACAGCCTCCTCCACCTAGATCTGAGTAATGACTGGAGGGTCGAACCCTCAATTTACCGCCGCTTTCCTTAACTCTGATAGTTTTTTTTTAATTCTCTCTCAAAACGTATCCTCTTCGCGCCACCACCTGTCAAAGGTCGAATAACTGCGTGATTGTTATTTTGTGCAATAGAACAGTTTTGCTGCTGCTGTGGTTGTTTCTGCTGTAATAACTTTGTGTACCCGACAAGGCTGAACGCATAGTATGTTTCATATTTGTCGCTGAAAAGCGCGACGCATTATTCTGAATGACGTTTTGCATACTCAGTAATACACAGCTCACTCAGTCTGCCTTCGTTTGTTCTTTGTGAATGCGCTCGTGTGTCTATGTTAGAAGATAGAACAGTTGTAATACTTTATTTCCCCTCTCCCTCTCACCATCTCCTTACGGCTAGCTCGACATTCAAGTCTACGGCACGCCCCTCTGACAGCTCTTGTTTTTTCCCTATCTTTCTTTGACCTTGGATGCTGGATTGTTTCAGATTAAAGCTCTATCAGAACCTTGCACTTATACCTTCTCAACATGATCTGTTTGCCTTTTCGGAAAGTCATCTTCCGCTCTTTCTCTTTAACCTTTATGACCTCGCATGAGAAATTTAAGGAGGTTGGAGGAGAGAGGAAATCGAAGATTATGTGGGATGCCGTACCTAGTTAACTCTTGAGCGCTAGCAGAGTCTTGATGCGGTGGACGCGACCAAACTAAGACAACAGGCTAGACAGGCGGAGACAGGTGGTTCTGGAGACGCAAAAGAAGACGAAAAGATATTGACAAGCACACTGTTGCCTTTAAGGCTTCCCAAAGACCTCCTCTTGTTTATATGATGTGGAGGTCCTCGGGAATTTGAACACATTTGAATATACAGAAAATATTATCTTAACGATATGTTTGCCACTGAAGTGTTGGGAGATTCTCGTCTCTACCATTAATGTAACGATTACAACAGATTCCGCGCTCGCAACTACTGTGGAGAGGTTTAATACCAAATATTCGGATACACTCACTAGGTGTGCTCAAAGAGGGGGTATTTATTTGAACTCATGCTTAAGCGATATAACGTAACAAATTTTAATTTTTATTTTTTTCTGAAAATCTGTACAAACGTATCATAATAGTGAGGCATCAATTAATAGCTCAATACTTAAGTCCCAGTTAAACCAAGACAGGCGCTGGATAAGCGAAGTAAGGGTTTCGCGTAGTATATCTTAGAGCAGCCACAGCATCGAGTTAATGTTCAAGCGCACACCTGCATGATGTGAGCTTTTTTGAAAAAAATTGATATAATTTTCATCCTAAAGTACCCAACCGTTTGAGGATATAATTGATAATTTATGTTCAAAGTTAATTTTGATTCCTAAACAGTTATTTGTAAGAGCGTATGCAACGGTACCATAAACAATATAAGAGCTGAATGTTAGAAAAATTGACAAACAAAATAACTAACTTCCTTAGTTTGAAATTATACCCCACATTGCGCCAACTAACTTATTCGAACTATAACAGTCGTAAATGTTTGAGAACTTATATATGCACGTTTCGTTGTAGAATGCTGCTGTTTTTTGTCAAAAGCTAGATTTTCAAAAAGGATCATAGCAAAGTTCTTTTGGATATGCTCCATAGTTTGGATCCGTGCTTAATAATAGAGTATAAGGTCCTGCACCCCGAGCCCTTGAAATAAAATAGTTTATATTTGAGCCGCAGAAATAAACTATAGTTAGTAGTAGCACTAGTAGACTTATCGATTCAACCCAGACCCACGAGCCTAATAACAGCAAATTCCCACCTTAAACGCGCGTTTTGAAAAGTAGTTAGCAGTCTCATTCGACCATTCGTCGTACATTTTAACTTGTATTAGATGTTTTTTTCCTTATTAGTAAACGATAATGACGATTAAACGTGTTGTTACCTTTAGGTAACAAAAGCCTTAAGCGGCTATCATTAGCGTCCGAGTACTTACTGACATACCACAATCGTCATTTTGTGTGACACTTACCCACGCAAATCAACCGCAGCAACCTTGGTCATCGGCAGGAGCCGATCGCAGTTGCGTCTCCTGGGACCCCTCGGAACTGCATACATTGCAGCAAACGTAGGCACTCTTTAGAGGTGCTAGTCATGGGTAATCCAGCTCACTGCAATGATTATGGCTAAGCGAAAGCTCAAACGCTGATTTCAAATTGAGCGCCATACAAACATCGCACAGATGCGTCGATAGGGCATCCTTCCCCATTACGGCGCTGCGGCCAACCCAGAAACTAGCAGCTATTGCCATTGCTGGTGTTCGTGGTGATTGTGGGTGATTATATTAAGAGCAGCAGCGTTACTGGCAGAAACATCCCTAGAGCTTTGCTGTGACGGGTGGGTGCTTAGAAGTGTCAGTAGAATGCTTGCACCCCGACCGCACTCACCTCTACTTTTCTCTGTCCCTCTCTTGCTCGTTCTGTCTTTCTGCGTTTGATAAGACTTTAGGTCCGTACTTTTAATGTATACTATTGTGTACAGAAACGCGGCTTGAAAAATCATCAATACAAATGCTATTTTGAAATCTTGATCACAACTCGTGCGGCGCTTTGCGTTTGGCGCAACGCCACTGTGCGTTTAAGACTGATGCGAACCAAAGGCCGGTGACAATATTCAACTAAGCCGCGAGGGCACAGTTGCTCATAGCAATGAGCGTACAAGAACGATTCTTTGCGTCCAGGGACATGCACGGCATTAGCAACACTGCTCAAGCTCTCCGTCGGGTGGTCGAGACTCCAGAGAGGTTCCAAGAACATTTGCCGACGTCATCAGTGGTGACTTTTTCACCGACGATGTCACACGCCTGCAGCGAACTCCGAACGATTCCTTTTGAGCTGACTAAATCTCTCTCCGCAGAGTAAATAGAAATAGTGATGAAGTCATTGAGCCGCATTACGCTGGAGTGCGCTCGTTGCGCGAGCTAAGGTCGCACGGGCAGCGAGAAAGGGAAAACGCTTGCAAGAATAGGCAGATAAAATGTCAGCAATAGGTCCTGGTCTTGTTCTTACTTTAGAAGACACAAGGTAGAACGTTCTGTATACGGTTCGATGCGGTTGTCTCACAGCCGCAGTTAAGACGCCATTGGTAGTGGCGTGGGCCATGGTTTCTCACAGATGGGGAAACGAAGGGAAGCCAAGTGGGTTACCGCTGCCCGTTGGGTACCTTTGACGGCTATCGCTGACTTCTGCACGGCTGCTGTGTCGAGTTTGAAGCTCCTCAGCAACAGAGCCAACGTAAACTTGATGAAATTCACGCGAATTTCACGCCGCAGTGTCACGTCAGTTGCTGCCGCTGAACAGCATCGGTGGTCCAACTGGTGGACCAGAAGTGTATGGCGAACAGCCAAACGATGTGTTGTACACGTAAGGTGATTAGTACTGCCATTATGTCATATGTCGACATGGTCGGCGGTTATCCGGTACGACGTACGGAACTTTTCCTGGAGACCAAGCATTCGTCGTGCGTTCCTTTTAATAGCACTGCCATGCGCAAGTTTACCTGTTGCAATCTGCTGTTGTGACCAAAGAGGAGGCGATATATTGACCCTTTGGTTTCTCCAGGTCGGCTGATTCGATGACGATTTAAGAGCAAAAAGTGGTTCAACGAAGTCCAAGATATTTACGCCGTTGTACTATCGTAGCTTTTACGCCATTATGGGACAAATTTCTAACAACGTTCCACAATACACGTACAATGATGCAGTCTACGAACACTACTCTTTGTCGGGAGTATTTCTGTGCACGTGCAAAGACACATTGTCAAAAACAATATCTCACGTAGTTTTATTCTCCGAATTTATTATTCGTAAACACACACGAGAAGCTTTTTAAGGACCGAATTTAAAGTCAATGCTACTTTACGAAACCGGATTGTTTATTTTTTTTTATTGTTATTGTTTTTGTCTATTGCGCTATCGCGAAGTATCGACGCACAAAAGGAACTGTGTCGGCAGCGGAATTTATAGAGGAGTTTCATCCAATGTAGTACCGTAGATTCTGTCCGCGCAAGCGTTAGCCTTCTTTAGAGTCCTAACCTTAGCAACGTTTTTGGATGATGCGGAGCGTGTAAAACTCAAACTATTAAAGCTGTGTTGATATGCACAGTCTTACCATTTTGTTTATACTGAACTTTATTTATGAAGATGGCATATCTTAAGCATTGTGATAGGCAGATCAATGCCCAAGCAAGCCAGAACACAAAAATATACGACATACATTTCTCACTGTTTAAAAGTAGCTTTCATCACGCACTACAATGATCAATAGATGATATTAGTATTGCCACATTGTGTTTTCAGAGACTAAACAGGACGTGTGAGTAAGGCGTTTGGCACTGCCAAATTTGTAAGGAATCTGTTATATATATAACCGCCCCTTTTCCGAGCTAATTAGTTTGACGCGCTCAATGCAGACAAGAAGTTGCATCTGTATGTTATGGCTGGCAATGGGCATGTCCGTTTAATTTCAATATTTGACAGGTGTTTCAAAAAGTTCATTGTCAGGTTTTTCTATTGTGACCGGATCTATATTTACCACTTATATTGAGCAATATTGGACTGTCTTACAGGGGCGACCAGGTGTACGTCAGCGAAAGGACAACGGTATCGTGATAGAATTCGTGCTAGGAGGAGTAGCTGCCGCTGGGGCAGGCTTTTTTACCAACCCCCTTGATGTGGTAAAGACACGCATCCAACTGCAGGGAGAGTTACAGAATCGAGGTTCTTATAAGGTAACCGTAAGACACATGCATTTAGTAGATATAAACGGTCTGAATACACAAATAATGGCCGTATACATTGCAGTTTAAAGGAATTTTTGGAAAATTATGGAGTAAGATTTTTTAACTGTTTATAGGTGAAAGTCACTGGATACAGTGAGCGCAATAGCCTATGCGGACAATAACAAGACACACGTAACGATTTATGTGGTTTTATAGGTGCTCTATAATAATACTCTGCACGCGTGCTACCAGATCGCGAAGCATGATGGCGTTTTGGCCCTACAATCGGGAATGGGGCCAGCGCTTTGGTTCCAATTTGTCATGAACGGCACCCGGTTGGGCACCTACTCGATCATGGATAGCTTTAAGTTGACGCGAAATTCTCAAGACGAACTTTCCTATCCTAAGAATGTCCTCTGCGGCGCGTTTTCCGGCGCGTTTGGCTCTTTGGTCGGCAGTCCCCTTTATCTCGTCAAGACACAGATTCAGTCTCAGTCGCTGAGTGAAATTGCTGTAGGGTTCCAACACAAACATTCGAGTGTAACTCAAGCATTTCTCAGTGTGTATCGCGAGGGAGGCTTCTTGGGGCTATGGCGTGGAGCAAACGCAGCCATGCTTCGAGTGTCTGCTGGTTCAGCTATACAGCTCTCTACGTTTACCAGCATTCAAGAGAAAATCCTTGAAAATGAGACCATATCACGATATCCGAATACATCGACACTCATAGCAAGTTTCGTAGCCGGTCTTGGGCTTTGCTTAGCAATGACACCTTTCGATGTCCTATGTACACGTCTCTACAATCAAGGTCTCGATCCGATCACCGGTCGGGGACTTTACTATTCGGGATTCTTCGACTGTTTTCTCAAGATGGCTCGAACTGAAGGTTTCTGGGGATTCTACAAAGGCGTTGGGGCGTCGTACCTTCGTGTGGGCCCTCATACCGTTCTAACAATGATGTTCTGGACCCACCTAAAAGAACATTATGCGAACCTAACCAAAGACTATGACTTCCTTTCGTTAACGCAACTCAGTGCAGCTGCTCCAGACAAACACCAGACCTAGCATTACTACCAATATATGCATATATATATATATATATATATATATATATATATTGCGGGACCATGGATGCGTTCGCAACCATGCTTTGGCTCCCTCCTGACAGGGACAGCGTGGTCTCCATTGGCTCTGAAAGTGAAATAAAGCCTTCCAGGCATTTATACGATTGCGCTAGAAGCTTCGCAGAAAATAAAAAAAAGAAGAAAGATTGAAATTATGTGTTCAGACAAAACGATTTCAAGGGAACTGTGTAAAATAAGTAGTACGCTATTTTTATGGCATACTGAATATTTAATTCGCGTCTCGATAGAAACGAGTCTGTAAATGATGTGATCGAAAATACGCTATGGTATGTACATATTGGAGTAGATGTATACAGGCGTTATTTAATAAAAGCTTATTGTTGAGACTTATGGTGACACCAGTCGCATCATTCATTAATCAAATTTCAAACTATTTTGCAGCTTACGTTATCGAAGTCGTGAGATTGTATGGATTTTATATTTCAAATGACAGCGACTGCCATTCTAGCTTATCATAATTAGTAATATTTAATGGATAGGACGTCCGACATTTACAAATGCGCACCAATTTTTGAGATTAGGTCATCAGTGTAAATGCGAGCTGACCGTTCGGCTGATTAGAACTCTGTTGTCTGTAAACGGCAAACCTTTTGAGAAGCCTTCGCTACTTTTGGTGGCCTCATAGGGTTATAATACCGGATTGTTTACTTTCAAACATACATACGATCAACCTCAGAAAACTTTCCCATACAATGGCAAAGATTTTCTTTCTAATGGTTCAGTTCTGCACCTGAGGAGTTTCTGCCCACTGATACAATAACACACCGTATAGAGGCTTTTTAATACGCAGGTTAAATATTTTTGTTAAATCCGAACTGCTTTATTTATTCCGAATAACGTTACCTCATGCGATAAATAACGTTCTGTGAAACACATAGGTATCAAGGTTGATACGGAAATCAGTCGCCTGAGTTAAGTACATAATCAAGCGAATGGAGCTATAGAATGGAGTAGGTCTGCGGAAGCTGAAAGAAAATGAAACTTTCTAGATGAGGAAACAAAATATGAAGCGGCGCAAGAACTAGGCGAAATCAGAACAGCCATGGTGCAGACAGAAGAACGAAAATAGCAAAACGCAGTGGTCAGCACAAAACCGAACAATGGGTAGCATACGCTACACAGAAAAGCATTCCCTTACATCGAGCGCCAGATAGGCGGTCGCTTCGCTAATTAACGCTAGCAAGACCAAAGGAATTCTAGGCAGTTAGCTCTTGCAAAACTGTAGCCTCGAAGCGATGAAATATCGTCAGCTATAATATTTCGTGAACAACAATAGTTTACAATACTCATGACAGTACGTGTCACATTCGCAAACAGGAAAAGCCACGTCTCCACGGTGAGTTCACATTCATGGCAAATCAATGCGGTGGATTTATTATTGTACCAGGAAAAATGAACGAATTTGCGATATTCTTATAGTAAGTCTCAAGCGGAACTAAGTCTAAATGGCTTCTAAGCAGAACTGCTTGGGATATTTGTTTGATAGAGGGTATCGTATCTTCGAAAAAAGGTAGTCGTTTCTGTGACACAGAATAAGGCCACTTTAACGCAAGTCTACAGTATCCAAAGGTCGTGATTAGTATTAGATAGGCGACCAAAAATGCAGCAGTGCGTCACCCAAGAGGTCAGGAGATCATAATAATTAGTGAAAAAGGCTTCGCCGTGTATCCCGAGCAGATCATGAGAAGTCTGTGAAAGATCAAGGAGCAAAAGGACGAGCTTTATTCAATTCTGAATTATACATGCGACTTGCCGGATAACTAAAGGCACTTAGAGTTAAATCTGCGCGAAGTTACTCTTTTCTGAGGAGAAAAAAGGGAAAAGTAGTGCGACCATTTGAATTACAAGTATACATAGACACACAAACTGGCAACGACGCCTAAACGTTCGGACACCTATGAGTTTAAAAGTGAGTGGTTAGTAAATATTTCATTCACTTTCTTCGACCCAAACAGCGTTCACTACCTTTCCCAACCTAACGGCGCTTTAATAGCGCTTTTTTCAAGTAAAAGGCGTGCGTGAGCCGGTGGAATTCATTCTTGAAGCAACTCGAACCTTTGATTTCGTGGCCTGGGCGTTCGCAGTTTGTTCTCTCGACGTTCACATTGGCTTATTTTCTGCTTGTTTATTCAGACTGGCATGTGATATGGTGGATGTGTAATATTTATCTTTACAGATCACCTATTGACAGTGAAGTAATTGCCGTTTTCTCGGCGTTTAGTCGAGGCCAACATATCTGCCGGTGATACTATTAAGCCCTGCTCATATGGGAATATGCTTATTTTGTCGTTTGCCCAATGTGTTTGCTTTTCTTTATAGGAATGCAATGAAACGTATAGAATGTTGTGTGTAATGAAACCGTTGAGTAAAGGAGATCAAAACAGTTTTAATATTGATCTCACATAAAAGAAAATGAGAAACTACATCTAGCGTGAAACGATTCAGTCTAACCGTTTGTGTAATAATCAGACTAAATAAATTCTGTACCAAAACGGCTAACGACACACATAAAACTAGTGTAGGAAAAATTACTGGTAGTATCAGGCAAAACGTGAAGAAGCTATAACAGCTTTAACTGGAACGCTACATTTTTTGCACATGAGTCTAAAGCGTATCTGAAATAGAAGAACAGCACGGTAGACTGTAACTAATCCATAATCACGGGGCGAGCACCGGGTGCAGAATACGTCGGGTGATACATACAGCTAGAAATACCCCCATTCAGTAATTTACCTTACCCACATGCAGCTTTGAAAATTTATGTCCAAATCATAGCTCCGAAAGGCAGGAGCGGCGAGGGGAAGGCGTGTAGAATACGTGTTGCAAATGTGTGCTTTTGAATTATTATCTTTGTGGGCGCTATTTTACCCCACACGATAAGTGTTCGCAATTTGTTCCTGCGACTTTTTGACTCTGACCATCAGCCAAAATTTAGCGACCACGGTATCGATTTCGCATTGCTTCGTAGGAGGGATTCCACAAGAGTAAATGTACAAGATCGAACCGGTCTCTTGCGCGACACCTCCGGTCACAAGACGCGTGCGAATACTTGTTGCGATTTTGGCACTTCACGTTTTTTTCGAGCACTATTACTTACTACTTACTATCACGAACAAATGAAGCGTTTTTGCGTGTGAAACAAGCAAAAGAAACTCGAATTAGCAGTATCCTGCAAAAAGCTTTACAGCACAGTACCAAAAAAGCGAACATTACTGAAATATGTAAACACCGCCTAATTCGAATGTGTTTACTTTGAAAGCATACGCACCGCACGTCTCTGCATAGTTGATGTGTTGATTGAGTTGGTGTGTTCAAAAGGAGGCTAACTGAATCAGAGTCTCGAGTCGATAGGTTCTAGCTTTGGCTATAGCTGTTGCTGCTAGGCGCCACGCAGTCTGCGTTTGGCTCAAATGGTGACAAGCTTGTTGCTGACATCAACAAACAGTATAGCCGCTGCATGGACTGCTATTATTGCAGATCTGAGAAGAGATTTTGCTTGCAAATTGACCTACCGTCACATTTCGCGCGTGCCACTTATGTTGCGAATGAAGTCCTAAACGGCCGTTCTGGCAGTCTACGCAACTCTGCATAGTTTCGACGGTTTTTACGCCGAGACGCTATTTTTATTTTACACATCATTTAGTGTAAATCAGCGTCGTGTTTTTAATATTGCTACGATCACGATCTTAGCATGCTAACTGCTTCATTCTCACGCAATTGCTTGCAGCAATATGAGATCGTTATTCAACGAAATAGTTCGTATTAGTTCTAATTTTTTTCAATAATATATGAGATGGCAATTATGCTAAGCATTGAATGTTGCAATGGTCCAAGTCGCTTTATCAAATCGAACAAGAAAGAAAGTCGTAGAGCGACAAAATGCTAACAAACTTAGATCTTAAGTTTGATCGTGCAATTGACATGGATAGCAATTTGGGGTGATATTGATGCTGCTGAAGGCCATATGTTTTCGTCGCTATTGCTTATCAGCGACGAAAACATGTGCAAACGATGGAAAAGTGCTTTTAAATAATCGTTGAACGGAGTATTTAAAACATTTATGCGTATAAAAGAAATTGCCAAGCGCGGAGAAAGTAATGTGCTTTATATGTAAAAAATAATGAACTTCCTGAGTCAACCCGCACATATGATGCTTCGATTCTGTAGGATTTCAATCGAGACCTCTGCGGCCTCGATTGAAATCCACATGCAAAGACGGAGGTTTATCGAGAAGTCGCGCTATTGAGTGAAAATGCCGACTAACTCACTAAAATGGCCAGATAAGACTACCTGGCATTAAAGAGTTGAATCAGAATGTATAATTGTACTTAATTGGTCACCTGTTCCGCTTGTTGCTGCTGAGTCTCTTTCGAGGAGCTTCGTTGGCTTTTCCGTCGATATATCAATATTTGTATTTAGAACACCAGTCACTGCTTTGTGCCTATTCCATCCAATCGTGTAGTCGCGCGATTATGTATTTTACAGTACATAAATTATAAGTCACAATAAATTGTAAGTAACTATAATATAATCAAATACAAGTGGTAAGCAGAGAACAATTGAAAGGAATATCGTTATGCATTGTTAGAGTATTTCTAATTTATGCTAAAGAGTAGCAAAGATATGCAATTGCGTTTGATACTAAGGCATGCCAGCACGTCTGTACGCTGTACCATGTACATAAAGTGCACTAACCGCAAGGGGAATTATAATGGCGAGAAGAGTAAGGTCATCCTTTTTGAGGAAGCAGAGCCGCGCTGTTTGCTCGTAGGGCTCCTCGAAGCTCCAATAGGTGGCTCCAACAACTGCCAGCGGGACCAGATATCCTAAAAGATGTTTGCCACATGCTTTCTATTATCTTACATCAACTATGATTATCAATAACTCATGTCGATAAAGCCGCCGGAAAGTGAACGCAAGTCGATACGATTGAGCGATGTTCCCAGCCAATCGATAGACTCAACCTCATAGAAACACCTACCAAGTACGTAGTAGAGCGCGGTTGGAATATTGCTCCTGACAAAGACAATCCACATTACGTGCATGATGTGAACCCCTTCCAGAGCCATCCAGGAGAGCGCTGAAAGGAAGGCCAGGTGGACCAGCGCCCCCGGAATAGTACAATCCTGCAATTGTATCGGCAACCATGCTTAGTATTAACAGAGAGCGGACATAAAAATCGATAGAACTTAGTGGTATGTTATATTCAAAAATTTTTTTGGAGTTCGCAGATTGTCGTTTTGTCTCACCTCCGATTTCGCACAAACTCAGGAAAAAGTAATTTTTATGTGTAGTGATGTTTAAAGACGTCAGCGAGCAGAATTGCGAGTCAAATTGGGGTCAATAAAAGGCGCGTTTTAATGCGACCATTGATTTTTCAGAACAGAACTGACCGATGCTGACTATTCAGTCATTGTAAACGAAAGAATTCAAGTTACCGCGAATAAAGTAACCGAATCAGCGTTACATCGGTGGCTCGCAGAAGACACCACTTGCATTGCATATTGCGTCTCCACAGGGACTCGCGCAGGGTGTACTAAGCTGATCAAACTCTGCTTGTCGATTTGAGAACAGGAGAAAATCTTGGACCAATATTTAGGTAACGACTCTTCGTTTGTTAGCAAGCCCAAAAGCAGTGGTTTACCAATTCTGTTTAACCATTAAGTGTTGTGTTTCATGATACACCGAAATTCACCGAAGTTCGCATGCGGGATTCTCGTCTTAAAAACTTTCCAGGAGGAACGATGATATTATTTGCACGCATATTGGAATAACATAATTTAAGTAATTTTTTCGACGACTGCCTGCACAAATATAGAATGTAGATTCGTGCTGTTGTACTTTTTGTGCTCCGGCGAAGTTTGCAACATGGTGCGACTAGAAAATTAAAAGAGTGCACTTAAGTTCTCGGGGTCTAAATCCAGTTGCGGCAGAATGACAGGCTAAATACTAAAATTTGCTAGACAGTTATACGTTTAGAGGATTTGAGGAACTAAATCTCTCATATAAACATGCGAAGGTGTTCTATCCCTGTGCTTACAAAGGGGCCCATACACCGAAAATGATATTGACATTGTAAAAACGTGAGAGTTACAGGCGATTCAGGCAAAGCTGTTCTCTCATCCGTTTTTGTGTCTTGCAAAAAAGTTATCTCTTCCAGACGTTTTTACAGCCAATTTAACAGGGCTCAATAATCTGCGTTATTTTTGAAAAATTAAAACTGAGCGAATTGAAGATCATCTGTTGCTAAACCTTTAGTCAATAAAAGGTAATGTGGTTTCACCAGAGGCAAATTAACATTAACTCAGCCGCTCATAGTAGCACGTGATTGAGGACTTCAAATAAACATAAGAAATAAATTCCACCATTTGGCTGGACAAACCACGGTTTGCTAACTCGTAAAGAAGGTACCATGGGAATCCATATTGAAACATTCGGATAGCTAGGGATTTAAGTTGATTTATTTTGCGTTAAAACAAATTCAGCTATGAACATGTCTGCAGTTTATCTTTCAAGAGTGCCACAATGCCGTAGTTGACGCTATTACTATTCCGTTTTTGTGCTGGACTTTCAAGACGTTTTGTCGAAAGAAATAACACATCTGTTTTTTTGTCAATGATTTGAAAATGCATGCGCCAGCTCGGGATAACAGTGAAAAAACATTTTACAACCGGATATAAGTGAAATCTGGGATTACTGTAAGGCAAATGAAAAGCTTATATTAGTGGAGAAATGCGCATAGATGACATAACCGAATCCCTTAGTATCTACCAAACAATAGGGTAATCCTTCCAATGAATACCGAGAAGATTTTAGAAGTGCACATGAATCTTTTGCTTGATGTCACCGCTCGCATATCTCATAATATGCATTTTTCTACCAAACTGTGTAATACGATTGTTAGATATCTTGTCATAACGAAGCCTGATTTTACATGCCGTCCTACAGCATTTAGGACACAAAGGACCGTAAATCGGTATAGGCTAGATTTACTCGCAGGCTACCAAAATACTTTGCTATTGAACTCAATAACATTTTGTTGCCAACATACAAAACCTTCATAGTAACGCAGATTTGTCACTACATAATCAATTAAAAAGCTTTACCCTTAATGATAATTCGTTGATTGTTAGCAATAGAGAACTGCGAAACAGCCCAAACGTCACCACGATTGAGGAAGCAAAAACGTCCGCTTAGATAAATTTTAGATCTTGCAACCCTCTTGATTAGCGAAAGAAGGTAAATATTTGATGAAATGATATAACGATGCGATACTGTGACAGTACGATAATTTTATCAGCAAATTTAATTTTGAGGAATACACAAAGTGTGCTCTCAACACCTGTAATTTATATATTAGCAAATAGCTCGTAGACGACGATTTCGGAGACCACCACAGGTATTTTAAACTCAGTCTCCTTTAAGCTTCTAATAAAGGAGCTCTTGACTTGAGCTTATGTGATCCCTCGAGCAATCGGGTTGTAGGATCTTTAAGGAAAACAAAAGTGCGTAGCTATTTTAGCTAAATTACATGAAAGTAAACCGAAGCTTGTCATCCATTGTGCGACTCAGGATTAGAAGACTTTTGGACGTCAGAATAATGGGTCCGAGGGTTTTGATACTACTTGCTGCTTACTAGTTCGAGCAACAACGCTGCTTCTCAACCCCACACTCTTTTTAATTCACCATTGATTTCTCTCAAACGACGGTCATTTCACTGGAATTTGCAAGTCGTAAGATGGCGATATTTATTTTTCTACTAAAATGTTCTTTTCAATAATACGAAGTGGCTGAACTAAGTAAATCTTTAGTCAATTGTCTTTTATTGAGCAATTCCTTATGGAATCTGAACTGAGCGCTTCTTATAAGAGGTTGCCACTTTATTGCTCAAGGTAGTTTCAGGACCATTGGGTCTAATTATTGAAAAGGAGAGCTTTTTACGCAAGCAAATTACTATTTTTCGACCGTTATTTATGTGTTTTTTCCCTATATCCTTTTTGTATTTTTAGGCATAATATAATAGGAGATCGATGTGTGGTAGAGCGCCGTCGGAAGTACCTGCAAGTCGTTAGCTCCGTAGCTGGAAACCAAAAGGAGGATATCACCTGCTAGAAGGCAGATGCACAAATTTCGATGGATCGTATTTCGCTGTTCATACTGTTGCCTACAAACAAATGAATGGAACATATGGAAGTAGTTAGATAAATGCATAAATGCAGCCATATAAGGCGGCTAGATATTAGATCACAGAAATAACTAATATACTTCATCTACTCAAAAAGATATTGTAAACAGGACGACCACATACGTCTCTCAGTCACAATATATCACTTTTTCTTTTTATATTAATACATAAAAACCTTCCTCGTTTGACACTCGGAGCTGCTTCTGCACTATTATGAGCATTCTCACCATACGAAATATGCAATACGTGTCACCCTCAGAAATTGAACAGCTCTATCTTTATGGCCAGCTGTTTAGCCATCCAGGTTTTCGCCAGAGCATACAACGGTATCGTTTGAAATGAGCAAAGCAAACTATCAGTTATCAAAACTCTAACTAGATAAATAAAATCGATAATTAATTTCCTAATGGCCAAAGAGATACTAGGTGTGGCACTATATCATTGTAGTGTCCCCATAGATGTTTCAAAGTTATTCACTGATATTAAGACCGCAAATATTGGGCGCACATTTTGTACATTTATCACAATTAAATTTTCTATTATTACTATTAAGATGCTCATAGAACCACATCATCACATTATTTCGTTTCATATTTACCCTTAATACACATGGTTCAATGGTACAACGTCCTCATATTAAGTGACTAAACTTTCCCTGTCCGATTCAAGGGTCCTTATGTATACAATTAAAAGCGGTGACCACATAGCACAGCAGGATATCATTTTTGCTAGCACAGGTGCTTCGTAGTGTAATCTAAAGGTCAAGAATTTTTACTATAAAACATCTCAGAATTGCGCTTTAAAATTGTGGGAGGGTTAAATAATATATGTGAGTAATCAAACAAGATCTAGCGGTCAAACTTGTATTTTATGTTGGCTGTATTAGTGACGGCTGACAAAGCGAGGCGAACACTGTTATAGCAAAATGTATTTTAAACGTAACATTGATAACAATTTACATTGCAACAATTTGTTAAATTATTTTACTCATAAATTTTACTACTTACTGGCAGTCTCCCCTTGTTTTCGTCGGATATCCAACCTTGTCAAAATGCGAAACGAAACGTTTTCGAATAGCAAGTGAAGCTCGAAAAATGTAATCGCGAAAATGTACCACTAATTTTTACCAATACCGAAATTGAACGAAGCTAAGAGCTGCTAACATTTTTATGGCTTGGTCACATTTCTCTATTTCCTTATATATATGAGTATGCCGGTCATTGTTCGTCACTATTTTGCTGAACGCCTTGGTACGTTGCGATAATAAACATCGTCTGTCTGCAGGCAAGTTTTGTAGATAAGAATCTGCAATACGTCAATTACTCTGCTAAAAGTCCTCCACTTATATATAAGAGCCGCAAAGGCTGTCTCATTTGTGCCATTCCTGCCACGCCGTCTTTTTTTGAAAAAATAATTACGCTAGAATAAATACCGCACCTATTTTCTGCGGCGCAAGCCTCTGCAGTCCGACTTTGCTTGACATTGGACTTTATGGCTACTGTCATCTGGAAGAACTAACATTAGAATATCTTCTCTTCCTCGCAATGCAGATAGTGCACTTGTTTAGACAAACCAGCGTAACCGCCGGAGTCCATCCTTTTCCGTTATATGCTTCGTTACTTATTTAGTCAAGGTGTTACTGAAAAGTCTATCTTGTGAATAAATTATATAGAAGTTGTAAAGCAAGCAAGTTTTAGTCGCCTGGTGATTTCTCTAGTTTTCGTGAGCCAGTCTTACACATTGTATCGGAAATCTCAGTATGCTTTTGTAAAATTCATATTATCAATCTGCATAAGTTTATCAACTGACAAATAACTGATCACACGTAAGTATTCTAAAAAATCTACAACATTCTCTTTGGTTCTTACAAAATATGGTGATATGAATTTTGAATTCGCGGTGTTCCTCTAACTTGTCGAAAGTTTGTTGATTAGTTACCAAAAGTCGCATTTGACCGAAAACTGATTGTGGAATATTGTAGCAATTCTGATTATGCAATACATGTTCTTATACACCACAAATCTATATCGTTCCAATGAATAGATATTTTCGGTTTCTGACCCAAAGACTGCTAAATTCTTTAAGCCATCCAAATTACTTTTATCAATGAAGCGTTAGAGTTTTTTTTAGCCCTAACAGCTGGAATGTATTTGCTCACTGGGAAGAATATTGTTGCTCTACATGAACATGTCTTAGAAAGTTTCCTCGAAGAAAGTATCACATACAGCATGGTATCTGGCTTTGTACCTCACTTTACACAGTATGTGGAATCCAAGATTCTCTTCGTCTGGTAAGAAACACTTCTACCCTTGCCAATACTAGAAATCTTCTTCTTCTTTCTTTATTATACATACATGCATGCCTCTTAAAATCATTCATGTGGGATATTTACGCAGCTACGTTCTTTATTGTCATTTTTCCCTGCACACTTTGTCCAGTGGCAGACATTATTTATCAATTCACGCGCTTTTCAATGTCATCCCCCTTTGAAACTTCATATATTCGTTTTTCATCCCGGTAACTGGTCTTATCCTAAACATGTCTCTCTCGAACATACTTCTCTGTAACTAGTTATCCACACACACGGAAACCACGGTATTTGTTAAGCTCATTTGCTTGTTTGTCATGCTTATGTCTTTTATATTGTTATTTCTGCATGTCAGGACATAAGCTGCATTTCTTCATGTTTCACGAAATACTACGTTTCTCCGATGGGCCAGTATTTGGGTACCGCGCTTGTTTTAGGCTAGAAACTTATTTGCGCATTACTTTAACCAACCCTAAGTGTACCGAGTTATATGAGCATGAGTTTACTTCATTGAATTGAATGTTAGGTCAAACTAATTCACTTACTTAAAGAGGCTTCTAAGTTCAAACACCTTTTACCGAAATCAATTGAAAACAATGGTTCATAATATCTGGCTTATTTAACGTGTATTAGTAATGAGAGCGAAGTTGTTGCTTGCCTACACTAGTCGAGCGAAGTTCAGTGGCGCAGGTCACGTTTCGGTTAATATTGGCTTCATGAGGATGCCCCTAACCGTCGTTCTTGATTTATATTCATCTATTCCTATGAACATATATATATATATATATATATATATATATAT
>MNPL01000926.1:0-14529 GCA_002081605.1 Tropilaelaps mercedesae | reverse complement strand
ATATATATATATATATATATATATATGTATATACATATTTGTGAGGGGGAGCTATATAGCGGAATTTCGGAATTATTTTCCCTGCCGAACGGGTTTGTTGCTGCTAAGAAACCGGTTGATCAAGCCTCAGGATTTAACCCGCTCCTTGGAGTCCCACGTTACAGCGAGCTCAGTTAACGATGGCGTTTTCGGCGCGACGGTGGAATGGTTCATTTAGCTTATGGCTCATATCAGTGAGCAATAACCATCACACGATGGTGCAATTACTCAGTTTTACTATCGACCGAAATAGGGAGACAGTTTAATGCATATTATCACTACGTGATTATAACGCACGTATGTCCGTAGTATAAGAAAGTTGTACAGCATCGACCCTTTCTATAAACTTTAACTGTATGAAAAACTCTACAACCTGAAAAAGGCATTCAAAAGTTATTATAAATGCACATATGATCTATCTTCTATCCTTCATGACCGTTCTCAGTGTTTTTTTTTATCCTCTATACCTTTATGACCGTTCTCAGTGTCTTTTTTATCTTCTCTCTAAGATTCTTCCTACTCTCAAAAGCGAGGAGTTTTACGCCACACTAAGGGAACAATCGTGGTTCTGCCATGCTTTTACCCTCAATAGGAGAACGATTCTGTACTCGCTATCCCTAAGCGAACAGGTCGAACGTGTCGTGGGCAGGCACAAAATGGATCGTATTAGTCGACCAGGAGCACTATCCATCAGATACTCCTCAGATACTTCAGATACCTCAGATATCCATCAGATACTTTAGCGACAAAGGCAAATGCCAAATTGACGGTATACTTACGCGGTCAAAACACGCGTTCCACACGAAATGCTAACTGCAAATTCAATATAAAATTTCCATTTGCAAATTCGTACCACCTCGCTTTAACGTTCCTTCTAAGCTGATCACAACGGTGCATAATGAGTGCGCTAACGTTATTAATGTGATGTTGTAAGTAGGCATTTCATGGGTCCATCAGCCACATGGTTGGACTTAGTTAATGCGTTCCCCTGCATACGTTCCAGTTAGTCCTAGAGAGGCAATTACGCTTTCTTGAAATTAATTCGAGTTCGCTTGGTCTTGATTAAACAACGGTCCTTACACCGAAGGGGCGGCAACACAAAGCCTTGTACAATTTTGTATTCTTATTTTGCTCCGCAATGACTCTGTTTTCTTTGTATGAGAAATTCACGGACATTATTAAGAGAGAGTACTTGTACAAACATCGCTTTACAAACTTGTTTGCTTGCCTCTTGTAGGCCTCTGTGACCGACGTCCTATTGAAATACTGGCGATGCCTAATAATAACAATAATTGTACACAATTTGCTTGTAGCATGCTGCTATTACTGCTAGGATAATTCACCTGGGTGGTCGACAAAAATATGTGATCTAGTTGCCATTATCATGTTATACGATAGTTCCTCAAAACTACATATTTGGCAATAGTAGGACGTCATCTTTCCTGCTAGTCTAACACTCATTGGTACATATGTCTGATTCGTACCGAATAGTACATAATCTACTTGTGAAATGGACATTTTCTGAACCCTTGAATCCAACCTGATTCTAGAAACGGTTGTTTTCACGGTAAAAACAGACACAGAAGGATAGCGCCTAATGCATTTTTTAATCTCCGGGAAAACTTCGTCGTCCCGACCCACAAGGGCGAATTCGTACCAGTGAGTTATCGGTTGCCCCTAATATTTTTATTTTTTTAGGGCTGGGCATCAACCAACATTTAACGTCCTCGGTAGCAGTTTTCGCATTACTTCGTAAGACGGACCCCATATAAATGTAAATGTGCACCGACGGGGATCAAACCCGTGCACCTACGTGTCTCCTCCGGTCACCTCCAAACCACCGAGCTCGACTATCGTTTACCGCTAGCGCATTGCAACAAGCGCGCAACTATGTTCTATAAAGCCCGCAAGCTTGTGGCTTCCACATACCTCCTCATGTATGCTCATAGAGAGCTTTCTTCAGAAGGTTAGGCAGAGACACCGTTCATAACAACAACTAAGAACAACCTAGAAGAAATAGCTGCGGCAGCTCAACAGTTCATACCGAATTTTCTAAAATTAGTAAGCGTTCCGTCTAGTTAACCTTATCCAGGCATCTTGTGTAGAAATTAGCATTATATACCGGTATCTGTTTCCCGTGTACTTTTGTTGCCGTTATTGGCTGTGTTATCGTTAATGTTGATTTCAGTTGGGGCAACACTGCCAATGGTCTGAGGGCCGGTCGGCTTACACGAGTCTGCCTGCGCATCTGTTTACGCTCCCGTTGTTATTTTGTCTTCTGAAGTGTACACAATTTTGCTAGTTTTTCTCTTCATACAGATGGCACTTGTTGATCATTTTAGGGGCAAGAGTTACGTGCGAATGAGATTCGGACAATTTTTATTTAAAACTAAAGATAGGGACTGAACAATCGGCTCAACAACGACAGTATTCTCTGATACACTGATACAACCGGGCAATGTTTGCTCTTGCAAATTTTCTCTGTGTAAGGGCTAAAAAGCAATTTTTGTTATCCAATAAAAGATTAGAGATAGTCGAGACTTGGTTTACATTTATTATAGATGCCTTAACTCAAATCGTATATGATGTACGCTGAAACCGAATCCGGTATATATGCAGAGCTTACATGTTGTAGGCACTCTTTATTGCATCTAAATATGAAACACACTTTTTTTCATTTTTACCGTTATATGCTGGGAAGCGTATCATCTTGTACCACATTAAAGACGATACATAACGTTGCTTGCTCGTCAATTGTTTTCTAGCTAGCCAATACCTTACACTCGTTGAGACAGCTATAGACAGTTGAGACAGGAATTCCTAATGTCTCCAGGTGCCAACCCTAATTAACCTCAAGTAGAATAAAACATCATCCGGCCTAACGGTATTTTTCCGAAAAGCAAACAATTGGTTTCCGGTGTGTTCATAAGAACAGCGGTCGACCCAAAGTTGGTACTGGGGTATGTTTTGACACGCTAACGTTGTAGCGACACAGCTTCGTGTAACTGGGCGCGTCCGAAAATAATCCCGACTAATGCCTAGCGATCTGATGTTACACGTTTGGCGGTCCCGCATGTCGTTGCCATATATTTGACCGGAACGAGTGAAACACTTTAGGATTAACAGCAGACAGCCGGTATTTTGGATTCCACTCGATAGCAATAAGTCTGAACGACCAAGTGGTCGTCCTGTATTTTAGCTATTTTATTTTCCTCTTGTTACCAATTTCCCACGTATGCACTTGCGTAGCCATTCGCCATTCTAGACATTGTGATACTTTACAAATACTGCATTTCAACGACAACTGTTGTATGGGCGCAAGCAGAGGTCTCGGAGGTTTGTCGCCAGACTTCAACTTCCGCTTTCAACTTTCATCAACTTCTAGATTTTTTCACGGGCGCATAAAAAGGACGTTGACCGGTAAGAACAGACCTGCCAGGCCGAGGGATGGGGTCCGCCAAAATGCAGCTGTATATGAAGAGCTACGAGACGTGGCTGGATGAGGAGTTTCGTCTGCGGGTTAATGACCGCGTCTTAGATGGCAAATTGCGGGCATCCATATGGCCGAGCGGGGTCACCGGACCGAAAATAAGTTATTCGGTGATTTCTCCGCACATCGAGTATAATGGTCCTACATCATTTTATCGATAAGCATTTCCTATGCAACATAATGCCGCTACCATTTGTCAGTGAATTTCAACGCGAAGCTAATTCATGCACATATGTCTTAACTGGGTACACCGGCTACAGCCGACTAGAAACGAAAGGCCTAGATTCTAACTCGTTAACTGTTATGTGACAGCCTGACTAGAACCGAAAATAAATGTAACTCCGGTACTCTAGTCAGAGCTGCAGCAGTTAGCAAAATATCAGTAAGATGACCATTGTATATACTGGTGTCATGATAGTCACTACAAGCTGTGACCCGATTATAAACTATGAACACAGATAAATTTCGCTGATTCAGTCTAAAACGTAGCTGATAACGGTATAGACTTCTCTTTTTTGGGAAAACACTTAGGCAATAATGGCGTTCTAAAAAACACGTTTATTTACACGCATAAGGGCACTGCGCCTGGTCAATACATCGGTACAAGGAGCATTATGCTGTCATATATTCTTGAGTGAAAAGCGGCATAGTTTAGTTAATACCGACGCGAACGTATCTGATTTCCTGCAGTATCTCCCAAATCACAAGGATGACTTGATGATTAGGATTCGCCAGGTGACAGACAACTGTGGACGCCATTGTTTTTGTTTATCAATTTCTATTAGATCGAGATTTCTTGAGTCCATACGGGACCCAAGACGTAACTACAGCACTTTACACTCCATAGTCTAGTCGCTAAGATGAGCTAACCTCTGTGAACCCGTTAAATGATAGCCTATGCTGAATGTTTAATGCGCAAAAAGAATGCCATCAATCAAAACGCTTAACGGAGCATTGGGCACATGCAATACTCTAACCTACCTGGGTCAATTCGTGAAAATAGCCATACTATGGCACATTTGACACTGCAAACAAAGAGAGCTGGCGGTAGAGTTTTTACCATCTTTAAATTAGCAGGACGGTAGATGGTAGAATCGCCAGGACATTCCAACCCACTATATACATACGCTGGATGGAATTTCCTGTGGATTTTAGCCAAGGCAGGAAGAGGGTGTGCCGTTTTTATCCATAGATCCTTTCCAAAGGAAAGCTAGCAGGTCATTGTTTGACCGGAAGATAATTCTGACCCGCTGATAGCACCAAAGCAGGCGTTCTATGCCACCAGAGAGGCAATTTTATTAGCCAGGGCGACAAGGCGCTCTCAAATTCTGCTTCTCTACGACCGGAGGAAGGGACTCCAAAGCTTCAACGTACGTATGCAGCATCGTAATAATTTTGCTAGCCATTAAAAGCATGAACGAGCAACGCTTATTTTCCGATTATTTGCATAATCTTTACGGATCAAAACATTATCGGTGTTCAAGTGCATTTTCAACATACCCTTCCTTAATCAATAGTAGCCTAGTGGTCAATTCCTTGGCTACACTGTTTATTATGCGTGTTATTTTCACATGGATAATATTTACGAGACCTAAAATCTTACTAATTGACGCTTCGTGTACCTTTAACCTAGTTGGGCTCAACATTGCGAAGCATTATACGCAGTGAAAATGAGTTATGATACAGAATATTGTGTCTTTAAGAAAAGCTATTTTGCCTGTACGAATTAAAAAGTCAGACCCCTGTCACTTGACTAAATGTATCAGAACACTGTAATACCAAGGAATATAAGTAGATATAAATGACTAGAATTTTTAGCTCAAAGTTGTGAATCAAGAGAATATCACTACTTTAGGTTACAGGTTTAATACTTGCGAAAGTGTGATTTCTGTTTAATTCGAATTTTTTAACTCAAGACCAAATGGTTAGTATTCGAACGTAGCTTCTTGTCATGGTAAAGATACGCACGGTGATGTGATCGTTCGTTCCTAGGCATTGACAGATCTGTTAATATCTATCAAATTGACTTGTGCGCAGTAATATGTCTATGGCGACCTAGATCGATCCCGCTCTTAACAATGGGTCATACCTATCTATCTAGGATTTGCCATCTAAGCGGCATTTGCGCCTGCCTTATGACAAACTTCTTGCTTACTTTTGCCACCGTCTTTGTATGAAAAATACCCCACAAGTGGCAGAAATTCTCGTAGGCCCCATAATCCGTGTGACCACGTGGGGTTCGTCGGCCTCAACTTCATATCGGGATCTACCCCTCAGGGAAATTTGGAAGTTCCTCGCCATCCGCACCATCGGCCCACTAAAAGTTCCGGAAGGGTACAGCCGATAGAATTCTTCAGAGAAAAACCAGACTTTTAGAAATAGAAATGTATGTATATATATATATATACAATACCAAGCGATTTCTACATCCACAGTGGGGGTTACATATGT
The DNA here is from genome assembly GCA_002081605.1 of Tropilaelaps mercedesae. NCBI lineage: Eukaryota > Metazoa > Arthropoda > Arachnida > Mesostigmata > Laelapidae > Tropilaelaps > Tropilaelaps mercedesae. The sequence continues at coordinate 8,549 of MNPL01000926.1, read as the reverse complement.
CGAAAGTTCGCTCGGATGTGGCCTAATAAAAGAAGTATATAAGACTTCAACGAAAGTTTTACAAATATTTTTTGTTTTTTATTAGGAATTTTGCCGTTAACTAGTAACTTAAACTTTCTCAGTCTATACAAGCTGCCCGTTTGCTTTGGGACGTCTAATAATTCTCACGGGGTTTTGTCTCATATTTCTTGGCACAGCAGCACGACGCAAGTTCTCAAGGTGTTTTTTTAGCTCCTGTAATGCTGCACAGCCCGATCAGGGATTGAATACGGCTTCGTTTGACAAAAACCACTGATCACGCTATGCTTGTCATATGGTACTTCTCTAATCAGCACGATTTGGAATTATTCGTCGATACAGTGCGCAAAATTAGAAAAATAGTAAAGGTGCGTGTACAAAATTTTCAGTGGACGGTATTATAGTACAAAAGCCAAAGATTAACCTTACTCCTCCTAGCAAGACATCTGCGACACTTACTGAAACACCCTAAAAACACCTATGATTATATTTGGAAGCGGCTAATGATAAACATTTGAGGCCGCCGTTGGCCTTCACTTTGTTCTCGCAAACCTGCTGTCATCTCTCGGTAGTAGATCTCGCTGTATACGTTGAAAGAACCTGTTAGAATACACAGCAGTTATGCATATTTAATGTATCGAATGTCACCAGTTGTGCGCCAAATTCGTAGGTCTTACAATGGAAGTCGGAGATACCATTATCACGCCTGGATCGTCCATAGAAAAGCGACGATTCAAGCGTGACGCTGTTGGGATTCCCGCCAATTCTGACTATGTCACGAAGGTGTTGTTTTTTCTTTCCTAGCTGCTGCTTATAAACTTGTACGGGATGTCGAATCTGCGCGTCGTTGACACTTCATTGATGCCAAGGGAAATGACAAAGGGATGACAGGACACATCATGGCGACGATAAATGCCATAGTAAAAACAACAGCCAAGACGATATTTGAATATCATTTGGCCACAGGCGAAAACCAGGCTAGTTGTGGGGATGAAATGGAATAAACAGTTAATGTTTCGCGAATTTTGAACCCGTTGTGTACTAAAGGTTGTTTACAAGTAGTGCAACAACCGTTCTGCGCACAGCGTCGGATAGTCCCTAAGGAACGTGATCTCAGATCCCCAAATTAGATAGGCAAAGCAGAGAAGTGAGTCTGTTTCCAAAGAATCCATCTAGAGGTCCAGAAAACTGCGTTATCTTTATTAAACAAAATCGGAGACACATCCAGCAATCGTCGGAAGCTCGACGGCAACGTCCTATGAATAATCCAGGTAAATTTCCGATTTTTTGTAAAACAAGGTCAGCAGATTATCGAGTTACTACCTTAATTATAGACAAATTTAAAGCGGCTAAACGCACTTGCTTTCTTCCTTTATAGTTCCGCCAATCCGCCCACCGGGCACATTTCATGTGCGGGTGCACTCTTCCCGTCGACTGTATTACCAATAGAGGGGTAATTTCCGCAACTGTACTGCTCCCAAATGAGCCCACGATATTGACGAGCACAGAGCGACGAGCCACCAGGCGAGAAATACCAAGATCTGATCAACTAAGCCGGTTGACCAAACGTCCAAGTATCGCAGCATTTGAAAGGTGCTACATGGCAAAGCAGTGCAAAACTGGCCGAGACGCGGATGTGCAATAAATGAACGAGTTTTTCGTTATGCTAGACACGCGTCTCGCAGTTGATTCGTTCCCTTGCACCGTCTTATCGTAATAGATAAGGCGACGATAATACCCGAAAATTTAACAGACACTTATAGCTTCAATACAGCCCCAAAAATAAAAAAATAAACAATGAACGCTAAATCCCTGGAAAGCGTATATTGTTTGACAGGAAAAGATGTCTAATTTCCTAAAAATCTTGATAGAAAAGTATAGGCTTCATGTCAAAAAGTTACTACCCGGTTGCGATCGTCGCTTATTAGACTCGTCATCGAATCGATCACTGGTCGACCTAAAAATCGCGTCATTTGTATATTTTCATAGGCGTCATTTTCAACGACAATCGACAGATCAAGACGTCAATGACATATCTACACACAGCGGGTGATGGAGTGCAAAGAGTCTCTTTTAAGAAACAAAACATACACACACATTGCCTGAAACCGGCACACCCGAATGCAGGGACATGCCAGTACACAGATTGTGCCTATCAGGCACAGGATTCAGCAGATGTCTCAGCCCGAGGTGTACCCGGAGCGCAGCAGCAGTCCGGCGAAAACAGCGTCTTCGTTGTAGAATTTATAGCTAAGGTGGCTGTCTCGGCAATGGCCGATGGCTATCGACTCAACAGTATTTAATAGTGCGACTGTTGTAACCTTTATTGCTGATACACCGCCTCGCGGCTACTCGTGGCTCAAGCAAACGTCTAGGTGTGTATGTGTATGTATATGCATCGGCGCATTCTGTAGGTACCTCTCATTGGTCTTGTTTTCATACCTCGCGGTAATGGCTAGTCTCAGATATTTCCGTACCCTGTGCGCTGTTTGTGATTTCAACTACGACTGCTCTTGGGCTTCACCGAGCTCGCTCACGACCACTGGTCACGGTGGCCTCGAACGGGTTCTCACCGCCCGTGGTTGATAGTCAAATCTAGCAGCTTTAGCAGTGTGCGTGCCTAAGGCATAGACTGTTTCGAGACCCAGCACCGAAGACTGGGCGCGGATTCACCTCAGGTCTGTTCTCGTTGGTCGGTGTTCGTCAACACGGACTCAGCAACCGGCATCGAGAAGTGGGGGCCTGGACGGGCCTGTACCGTGCCCCGACCGCGTTGTCCCCATGGCTTTGTCGCCAGCGCTCTGCTCAGCACAGACACACACTCTATATTCTCAAGAAACGGCGACTCGGCTAACTGCCGCACGTTCGCGTAGCTTGGCTCGAGCTCGTCTTGCCGGTGGTCACTGGCAAGCGAGCCTGCTTGAGTAACTGCATGCCGTGTGCAAAAATTGTGTTGTTGGACATTCGAGTCCCATAGCGAAAGCTTCGAAAAGAATTGACATCGATGGCTCAAGCGATCGCCTTTATTCGGGCCATGCTCGTGCACTATTAACCGCTATTGATGATAGCCCATTTAGCTTAACTCTTGGTTCTAATGATGGGAAGAGAGACATGCACCTTATCGGGTCGGCAAGCTATGGGGCAGATGGAGTTTGCATAGGCATTTTAAGGTAATAAAGTGTTTATGTCATCAATTAGGGCTTCGACGCTGGAAAATGACAAAGGTTTATTACAATGAGAGAGGTACAAAAATGTTCATTCGTTCTCCGCTGTTGTTAGACGGGGTCACAGACATGGCCAATTATTTTAATGGCATTAGAGAATCGTGGAGCAATTTATAGAACCAACATGAATCGTATGAGGAGAAAGGATACGACTAAAAAAACTAGTGACTCGTAAGAACATATAACCGCTCGGTATCTAGATATCTAACTCTACTCATTTATTTGTAAACTTACCGAGAAACATGTTTTTTGCTATTAAGAACCCTAAAAGGTTTAAAAAACCTCGAAAAAAAAGGAAATAATGAAGCGTTTCAAATTCCAAGGTTTTTACGACCAACGAAGATTTTCTCTCAACACGCATCTGGTAAATGTTCTCCAGAACAACGTAAAGGCCTCAGCGGCTGTGTGGCATCTGGAATCGTCTTGACCAACCCAGCGTTACTCAACCTAATTTTGCTACCAAAGAAGATCGAATACTATTCGGCACAAACGCCTTTAAAAACTTACAAAACAATCTTGATTGAAACTAGTTATATTGTCGACTGATGGCTCACTTCATCGTTGCAATAAAAAAAGAGTTCAAGTACATGAAGAATGATTACTACCTGTTATGAATCGCTCTGAATAGTAATGACCGCAGATGAGTGTCTGACACAGGCAAAAATGGAAATTTTCGAATGTACCGGAATGTTCCGCGATTCCGGGTGTAAATGAACTGTACAAGGTGAGGGTACGGCCACCGTGACACATGTGAGGGGTGAAATGCAGCTATTAGCGGGGGGTAAACACTACATCAACGGTTGACGCTGCTTTGTCCACGCTACCGTTTGAAAACAGAGAATTTTTAGAGCTTCGGATTCAGGCACTAGACTTTTCCGATCTCTAAGCTATTTCTTAGTTAATTATAGTAACACGCTTTAGACACCACAATAAATATGTTATAAATCAACTAACAGCTTTATTAGCTGAATTTCAGCTGCAAAACGACGGTCAAATTACCGTATTGTTTTTGTTCCCATCACATTGCTCGTAGAAACAACGTTTGCGCGGCATCTCTACAACCTTTTTTGAGCAATTGCAGACGCAGACATGGTCATAATCAGTTCTGGAACATATCCAGGATAGACAAGCATACAGCTGTGCCAATATCCCTTAGTAGAATAGTAAAATCACTGTGGAGAATTTGCATTCGCCGGTAATCGTTTACTTGGGTCTCGTTCCGTCAATGTGACGGATGGCGGGTTCGACTTCTGCTTCGAGGCTGATTCATCATCCCGACATCCCGACTGAGCGGCGATAGTAAGGCATCTCTGACAAAGATTGGTTATGATAGGGCCCTAGTATGTAATATACAGGTAAAAGTGCGAGTCCAGTGTGTACGAGTGTTTATGTGTGTGTGTGCCTACGTATATGCATGTGTCTATATTGTTACAAACTAGCTTTATAAAAAGGCAGATAATAACCTATCGAACTGGTTTAAAACTTCTAGCCTAGTAACACGCGAAAGTCACGAATTGCTACTAAACTGTCGCTTACCTTCGGCAGCAAGGCATACTCTTGTCCCCGTGGCCGTACATTGCAGACACACCATGTCATCCTGAAATATATAACTGCTCCTTTTAGCACCTAGTTACTGTTCACTGAATTAAATAAACGCACAGCACTTCATTAGATACACACACACGGACACACACTTCGCGAACGACCACATTCGCTGGAAAGGTATCCTCTTAGCAGCTGCTCGCAGGCAAACGGAGCAGATTTTCGGCGTACTGCATCGACCAATCGACTGTCGAGAAAACAATCCTCGTCGCACGGTTAATCCCTTTGTAAGCATTGAAGAATAAACAGCCATATACCGTTCTGAGGAAGGAAAGATCATCTTGCTCCGAGGAGGCCCCCTCAGGGCCCTCCGCCATGTCGACGGTGCCGGATCAGCGTCTCCACCTCAACGCAGATGATGGCTGTTATATTTTTCAGAAGGACGCCACCGCTTGTTGTTATTCTAGCGGCCGTCGTTGATCTGTCGTAGCTCGACCAGCAGGTTCAGGCTTAGCCCCGTTGGTCTAGTTTGATTGTGGCGATCGTGGACTCTCGCCAGACCTCGCTCTTCTACCGTCCCCGCTAGGCTGAGTACGTCCTTCTCTGACGAGAGAGGCCGCTGCTCATCTGCTGATATCAGAATGCCGTAAGGCATCGACTGGCCCTCCTGCACATCACACACAAACGCACTCACACCCGCAGCCGCAGACCGAGGGCACAAGCTCCGAAGACCTAGGTTGGCACGGCTCAGCCTAATCAGCCAACGGTAAAGCACGCGGCGGTAGGCGGCTCTAGTGGGCAGGCCCATTTGATACAAAAGACGTGCGCAACGCGTGTCGGGTTTAGTAGGCGGCCAAACCGTCTGGCGTGCGGAGCTCCCTCCGCAGTACTGGCGATGCTCACCAGCGACGCCCGAGAGCGGAACCTACCGTGCGGAGGAAGGAGATGTCATCCTGCTCGGATGACCCTTCGCTGGGATCAGCCATTGCTGCGTCTCCTTCGCCTCCCGATCCGTCGGGATAATACGGAGACCGACCTCACACCGCCCAAGATGGGCGACACCTAATACGCGCAGGTATACCGATCCGCGTCGCAGGTTCGCCCGTTCGTCGTGGCTAGATGGCGCTAGCCTCTGGGGAGAGCCTCTCGGGTTCAAGCTGTAGGCGAGCGAGGACCCAGACTCGCGAAACGAATCGACCCTATTCGCTCGAACCGTGACCAGGAAAGCAATAGGCAACGGGGCTGAGGGAAACTGGTACTGCGCGTCTTCACGTATCGCTCGGGTGTTGTCGCATAGAGAAAGCCAGCGGACACTATATTTAGCAGACCCCGCAGTAGGCCTATTGGGTCACAGGCCTGCGCATACCTATTGGATATATGTTTATGGAGAAATCTATCGTGTATTGTCTACGGTAGACTAGTCCAGCCGGGTAGAAGAGAGGTTTCTTTAGAAAGAAACCTACAGGATGATCCAAAAAGGGAGATTGTGCAAAAGATGAACCTCTGTAAGAGTGCCAGATAATTGCTTTGGTCATCTGCGATTCTCTATTCATCTGTTACGTTTAGTTGTGGATTATGGCTGTTATCTTGCATTTTGACGATAGTAAAGTGATGTTCTTTAATCGTGCACTGACTGCATTATTCGGACGTATGTATACGACCGCATGAAATGATTAGAGGGTACGTGTGGAGGCAAGGTCGGCAAAAATGGCCAAACAAGGATGAAAGATAGGATATCAGCTGCCATGGCGGCGTTTAAGGCTCTCAGAAGCAACCCAAGATCGATAATGCAAACCCCCACCACGTTCCAATCATCCAAAGCTGTCCAAAAACATTGATCGATGCCAACGCGCGCTGTGATAGAGCTTAATCACGTCTGTCGACATCGTCACATTCGTCCGGAGTATTCTACTGCAAGGATACTTCCAAGGTCACACGATTTTTTCCGACTGGTCGTGCTTCGGCTAACCAACAGACAAAGGAGACAACAAAGTAAATAGGTTGATTGAGTTACAGATGCACCTATTCACTGTCTAGCGATACTCGATTAGAATGCCTTCAGAGTCCGCGTGTACACCATGGCTTCGATGTGTTGACGCCGACAATTGTCTCAGGAAACGGTCGGCTAATGCGTGTTTGTACACAGTTGTCAAAATAGTGCGTAAAAGCCCTTTTGCCACTATTCGAGAATGATAATACGATATACAAGATATATACGCCTTTCTAGATGTTAATTAAACGAAATATTAGATAGATGCGTTATTTATCTAATAAGAAAATAAGAATGAAGACAGATCCGAATTGATGCGGCATCCCGAATGATAAAATGCATAAGTATTCCCCTAAAGATGTTTGCAGTCGTTCTTAAACACAGCTGATTCATATTGGTCCATTTCTGTTATTCACGGTAACCGGATTAATTTGCATCTTGTCCAGCGTTTGCACATGCTTTTCCAATACGCTGAAATTTGCTGCCATGCTTGTCAAGCTGAAACTTTGTGCTAGCAAAACGCCCTCAAAGGTATTCATCTCTGAGAACATGACCAATATGGTTTAAACCATCTTGATGTGAGCTTGTGTATTACAGCTAGTGTTTTCATCACGTTGAGTAATAGCAATAATTGTTCCTCGAGGCAAGTGGAAGCATTACCTGGGATGCTGGATTTAGTGGATTGGAATAAAGCTCTTCTACTGAAGGAAAAACAAACCGATTTCATATCTACTCTACATCTACATAAGTCTTCACGCTCGTCGTAACGCTGAAAAGCAGCAGTTCTAGCGCAGCTCCCCCTCGCGGAAAGGAATTGTTTTATCTAGTTGTATATTCTGTTCATCATTTTAACATCGATTCCGCTTCACGCCATTGTTTCTTAATAAAAATTAACCAAATTTTTCGCCTTGTAAAAATTGGAGGAAAAAGTTAAAGAAAGGCGCGGGTCTTCCTCTCCGCAAGGGGAAACGCAGGTTGTATTGTAAGGTAGTCGGGTGTAACCATGGTAAATACCGGACGTTTCGGTGAGCTGACGGCCATAAACTGCGCTACCTTTAAGAAAGTTAGTCATTACAAAATCAATAAACGGTGGCCAACATTGAGTTTACGGAGTGGCATATCCGTATGAAAGTGAGTAATCTGTATAGTTAGAGAAAATACTTTAGGTCGCATGTAACATAGCCACACATAGGCACAGGATATTATCGTAAATCAATAACTCAACAGACATTATTGCGTCGCTCGTTGCGCTGAGCTTTGCAAAATCACTAATATGAAAACAACATTTACTGCGTATAGGGTTTTTATTTAGACATTGTTACACCTTTTCTTGTACCGCAGGTCCCGCCACCAACAAACCGATCAACTACGATTTGTAACAACATTACTCGTGATCTTCACCATTGTATTAGACAAATTATTGCTAAAACCAAAATATGTATCCAGGCAAGCCTGTTTTCCTCTTTCTTTATTTCCTCTAACGTAACAGCTTCTCCGTCTATACCATCGCGCTTAAGCTGACATTATTAGCATCGTACTCAGGCATCTTCCTATTATCCAGGATGACATCCTCAAACTTCAATTCTCTGGAATGTGTTTGTTCTATATACGTGACACATTGATTCGCCCGATTGTAACTTTATTTATGTCAAGTCACTAAAAGGCTCGCTGCACGCCGAATTCAGTGCAGAATTAATACACTACTCGTCAACTTGAACAAATCGTGATTCTTTAGTTTTTGTGTGTATATATATATATATATATATATATATATA
>MNPL01000925.1:0-29243 GCA_002081605.1 Tropilaelaps mercedesae | reverse complement strand
GGCTAATTCATCGTCATTGAACGAGGCGGGGCGTCGTTCGAACGAAGTCGTATTCTCCTACGCCGACTTCGCGAGCTACCGTAGCAAATTCCATTTGCGCCACTGCGTCTAGAGACACGTTCGTCCGTTCAAGTGTCTTCCCTGGGATCAGCCGTACCGGATCGGGTAGAGGTGTTGGTTGTAAAGTGGATGCGAAAGAAAGAACTAGATTCCGTCGAACTTGGGTGTATGTGCGAACGTGGGTTCATTGATTTCGCGTACGTAAATGGGAGAAAATGCTTGCTAAAATAATGACTTATAGGCCTTGCTGGCCTATTAATCACTATAATTTCGACTTTAGTCATTAACCAGCGTCATGTATGCCGCATTGTTCGGTCAAGAAGTGTTCTAAGGTTCACGGCTTGGGCTTATCCGTCAATTTTGCCCTAAATCTACATTTTAGCTTGAAGTGGGCGACAAATAATATATTCCACACATCTCCTAATCAGGACAGTACGGAGACGTGTATATATATATATATATATATATATATATACAGTAATACCCAAATTTATCGACGTTTTTCTCAGCAACTGACAACGTGGCCGCAGATATTAAAACTTGGTCTCTATTTCGGCTAAGGAAGTCTGGCTGAACTCGCTTCCAGAGTAAACTAACTATAAGGCACCACGACTGCTTTTTAGTACCTATTGGATCTATCGTATTGTATTCATCGTACAATTATCTCACATCTAAAATACTAAAATTTTAAAGGGATTCCACATTAACTCGCTTTAACTCGTGCTCTGTCTCTCCTTCTCTGTATTCACTTTACAAATATACATAATATAATCATTTTGTAGGCATTCGCGTTGTTTCTTTCGTTGTCTAGACGAATAATGTATGTGCTGTAGTACTCGATATCTAACAAAAATCTAACAAAAAGTAAATTTCTCGTCGATAACTATTGCGTAGGAACTGAGAAGGCTTGAAGCATCCCTCTTACATCGAGCCGCACCAAGTACACCTCAAACGTGTACACAAATTTTCATTTTTTCTCTCCTTCGCTCTACAGGTTGTAATATTGCGCAGAAACATTTTTGCATTGATTCATTTTGCTATCTTGGGAATTGACATGCACTTGTCGCGCAGTATTCTCATAACTCGAAAACATCCGAAGAAACACAAATTAAAGATTCATCGTTTAGCCTACGATTTCTGTCATGCCTATGAATTTTAATTTACAGGCATTACCTAAAATTATGTCGATAGATCGGTTCATTCATGACTATGTGTGCTAAAGCGTATGTTTTTCACATTTTCATCCGCTACATAGTTTAAGTGTCAGAAGGCGGCAAGGAGCTAAATCAACATCGCAATTTTGTCGACAAACATCGCCATGTGACTGAGCGGTCCCTTTCGTGACGTCGAACCGCACTTCCGTTCAAAAAGCAGTGCTTTTCGAAAGTTGTTCGCACGAGCAACGCACAAGTCAGCGGTGGATTACCACGACCTCTTAGTTCTATCGTCAGGAGGAGGTCTTTCGTTTCGGAGCTGCTTGAACCGTTCGAAAAGCAATACTGCGCTGCGGCAGCTAAGGCAGCCTGTCATATGACTATGAGAAGTACTAATAAATAGCCAGAAAAAAAATGTGAAAAAGAAGAAATCTTCGGCGAAGCGCCACTATCGACTTTCCCTCTTTTCTAAGGAGACAAATAGACAAGGTTGTTGTTTTTAATGTTTTAAGGACACGGGGCAGTGACTGAAGCATGGCCGGGAGTGTACTTATGATTAAACATAGAAATATACTCCATTCTCTACATCTCACCCACTCGCAGAGTTATCGAGAGTTTGGGACACGTTACTAAAAGGATTAGCACTGGAACTGGTGTTACGCACAGTTACTTTTCTTGATGAATTTGTCAATAGCTAACGTCGTTGCTGTTGTTGTTTCTAGCTGTCAGAGACACTGGAAACAAACAAGTTTTGATTTTGTCTGGCGAAGCGGTACGTGCAGCGTACTTGATTGTGCGGCTCTAACAGAGAAATATCGCTGTTGCTACGGGGTAGCCGGTGAACCTGTACGCGCCGTATTTTATAACAAAAGATATTATCATGCTACCACTATTCTCCTTTTTACGTTGGTTGTTCCTGGCGGAGTAACGCGCCTCAACGAATGTCGTGCAGAAAATGTAGTCGTTTCCTGGGGCATTCTTCCATTTATTGGATTTGGCGTTTACGGTGTGTCCCTTTCAAATTTCGCTGTCCTTCGTTGATTCGTTCGTACACTTTCCGCTTTCCGACGAAGATTCCCAAAGAAGGGATGAAAGGGTTGTTTATGTATGTCTTCTCCGATTCGAATGGCAGGGTCAGACAAGCGGCCTGCTAGTGGTCCTCTACACCCAACGGCTCCTACGTTCTAGTCTCTCATAAACGCTTTCGAAATGAAAGAGGACAGAGTGTGATACGCGAATTTACAACATAGTAATTGCCGTCAAGTTATTCCTCGCACCCGATAACGTCATATTAAGAAATGAAATATTGAATAACGGAGAGCGAGAGAGAGAGAAAGCAAGGTCACACTTGTTAGTATTTAGCTGAATAGCGTCCATCGGAAATAAATTTTCGCTCTCAGACAACGAATGATACGATTTAGGTTTAGCAGAATATTATCGTCGCAGCCAGACATCAATGAACCACAAATAATCAATAAAAATGGTAAAATGAGCTCATGGACCACAGCATTTCTTGACGTTCCTTCTTTGAGAGCTTTTCTGAATTTGTTCGAAACTATACATTTTACTTCTGGCCTTGTTGACCTGGTAGATCTTTATTCATAATAGCGGACCGAATTTCATGGTGCGAGAAAATAGATGAGAGCCGGTATTCGACAGCAGCTACCTCGCCAAAGAGTGTCTGCAATTTTTCTACTGTACCCTGTGCCAGCAATATGTCATCATTATCTTTAGTCTTTTCTTTGTCTATAGCACCATGAAGCAGGATTGGTTCCCTTCACATCCCGATCTCAAAGTGAAAAATGTATAAAAGCAGCTCTTTCAACAAGCTGTTAAACACAAATGGTAAAAAAGCGCCTTAATTTAGGGTAACAATACGAGCTATAAGCAATACCAAAGCTAAATTAACCGTTCTCGCATCAGCTATACCCTACATATATCCTGTAGTGTGTGATCAATTAATCGACCGGCATAGCCCGATTGGGCTCATCAGTCCAAATCTTGCCCGCGTTCGCCTCGGGTCTTAGGTTAAAAACAGTTGAAAAATGCAAGCGGTAGTTGGCAACAGACACGGCAGCACCGGTTAGGTTATCCACATCACCGTACCGCATGTCTTTTTGTCGAGTTGTTGGCGCGCGCCGCGTAAAATATGTTTTTTCATTATTATGTATTTCATCACGAAAACTCGTAAAGATATATACACACACCCACACATATATACAAATTGACATAAGTAGTCAAATAGCGCATATGTCAATGGCGATTTGCGGGTAAGCGGTAAGCCTTGCTAGTTTAATGAAGGAACTGGTATTATGGTGCTGTCTCACTATCTCCAATTGAAAGTCAAATGTTTGACGAACTGCGGTTGCTACTTGGCGGATCATGTTACGCGCCATCGGTCACCCATTCCATTGATCGTTCTCGGCTTAAACGGCGAACCCGTTTATGGGTCGGTTCATCATCGTCGACTGTAACTTGAGCATAGCATATCGATATACCTACTATATCCTGTATAATAATCCACTATTGATTTGGCGACGCGGTGCAGCATGACCCTCGGTTCGGTTCTTCAGATAAACGACATAGAACACTAAATACAACGCTGAATCGTATTAGTCTAATGTCATCACGGCGGCTGAAATAGCGTTAACGCAGAGCTGAGAAGTCACTTAAGTAACATCAGTCACAGATGGCTAAAGATGACTAGGCATATGTTACAACTGATGCGTAATATAATACCCTGAGCATAAATATATAGCCAAATTTCGCATTTATTGAATTTGTAGGAGGTTTTATCGCATGTTTTTATTTAGCTTTTTAAACGATCTTTAATTCTTTATTCACCTTGTGTTCGAATGGGAACAAAATCGAGTTCACTAAAAAAACGAAAAACTGCTCACGTGATCATGTCTTCGTCTACCCGTTCTCTGGCGATTATATTTATCAGAATGTCAATTAGAGCCTCCATCTATTGAATCGCTAGCGTTGCACTGAATTACGATGATTACTGTACGCGAGCGTAAAATAAATATGATTGCCGCGCGCGTATGTGTCCAAAGATGGTGTAGCAGTTCTATTAAATTAGACCGAATACTCGTAGCGACTGTATCGCTAATCGAGCCGTGATCGCGTGCCACACGAAAACGAGAATGAAATTCGATAGAAGTGCCAAAAATAAAAATTCCAGTTGTATTGTCGGAATTATTATACATTAATAAGATTTGTTTATGATAGTAGTACTAATAATAATCACCATCATTGGCTTTATTCAATTATATTCTTCAAGTGTCTCCTACGATCTAATCATGAGAATCGTAGCTTTTTCCATTATAAAACGAAGTAAACTAAGCAATAGAAAACTATTTTAAGCAAACTCATTTCACTGGCGAAAAACAAATTAAGCAGTATACAATGGTATTGTTTTCATCCTCAAAGTTGTGCAAACAGATAAGTTCAAGGTAAATTTTTTGAGCTAACTGATCCTGGTGTTCGGCACAGAGTAGGTGCGCAATTGGATAGTATTGAACAAGACACAAAAGCTCACAAATGGTTATACAAAGAATTGATATACACATTTATATTTTTCTAGCTGACTCTAGTCTACTTTTTCTTTTATGCATTTTAGGTTCTATTACGCATTACGATTTTCTGTGCTCATGCAAGTATTGCCTCTTAAAAGATTCAGCTTTACACATTTACACTTTGAGACGCATTTAAACCTTGCTCTATTCAAACCCCTAAAAAGGGGAGCTTCATAGGTGACATTTCTATACGTGTCGTCTTTCATAGTGGTCGGTTATCTGACATGTTTGGAAAATAGCTTTACACTTAGCATAGTTGTTTCACCGTAATGTTCTTAGCATCGCCATGAGCGAAAGGGTTCTTTTTCCACTGCAACGTAATGGTTCAATTGATGTATTCAAGATCACGACGACACGGGGCTATCAGAAGCACGCATTTTTGTATGCAAAGCCACGCTATTACAACGAAGAGATTCATTGAGAGTTCGTAACCATGTCAGTTTTCATAACGATTTTCACGCTTGTGAAATGACGTTCCACAGGCTTGCAATTTTTTAGCATGGTTTGCTACTTCAGTTCTGTACCTTCAGATTCCTAAAGAGAGAAAGAGGAGGGAAGAGGAATCGTTCCTTAGGGTAAAGTGCATCCTTGGCGACGTGCCTCGAGACTCTAGAGCCAAACAAAGAGCGCGCACTTTACATTTCTGACCATGTCATTTATAAAATTGACACAGCCGTAACAAATTCTAATTAATCAAACGGCCTTTCAGACATAATTCGCGGATTTCTGAGGTGCAATGCATCATAAGAATACGCTGCAATGCTCCTGTAAATCATTGAGCAAAGGTTGAGGTTGGGCTGAAAATTTACGTGTGACAATCCCTAGTATTGTTGCGAACGTTCAACAGATACGCTATAAACTAAGCACGATCTATTTCGGTTTTGTTTTCACAGCCTGCTGAATGATCCCGTTTCTTCTTTGCCCATTTACCCGTCTAGGTGAGAGGAACAGCAACAACAACAGCCACAACACAACGCTAATGCAATTGGCAACCTTCACCAAGAGTTGTTAGTAACCAGCTCGCGGACTCTGTTTATAGGATAAGTCCTTGACCTGACCCATACCAGACGATCTTTTTTATGTCGTTCTTTACATTTGCTTAGTGAAAGCAAGGGTTTCGTCACAAATATGGACACATTTAGTACGCGAGCAAAGTGCAGGGTAAAGTAGAAACCCAAGGAACGCGAAAGCGATGGACGGAGCTAGACCGAGAGGTTGTTTCATTAACGAGGTCAATCACGGCTGCCTGAGGTCATGCGAGCCCTGAGCCTGGGCGGCGGCACAGAGACTACGGTTGGAGGGTCTGTCAGACAAAATACGGTCGACGCCAGTACCAGCGTCAGCACCCAAAACGCATCAACGTGAGCAGGCGTTTGACCTCATCCGACTGATTATCATCTGCGCGCAGTTTATACAGTAACATCGCGCCCCAAACCGCGGTCTCTAAAGCCTGAGGGCAGAGGAGGCGTCCGTGTTACCCGCACGCACCTTATTAAGCAGCAACAGCATCGGCAATGTTAATCCTAGATTCATCGGTTTTGTAGTACACATCTGCGGTTGGCGAATGTGGACGGCAACGGATTTGCAACGAAAGCCGATCTACACATCGTTGAAACCGGAGTCGAACTAGTAGGCTAGCGGAACTGCCCCACGGCGTAAAAAGAGGTAGACAATAACGTTCGCCCCATTAAACTCTACACTGTGCAACATATTCTATGTGGAGGATGACAAAACATAACCGGGCGACGACAACAAAAGACAACACCATGAAGGAAATGAAATCGGCAACTTTTTTTGGAAGGCCTGGAGCAGTGAACTAGATTCTGGAACTTCGCGATTGAGCCTTCACTATGAAGTATTCTACGGATCCATACGAAAGCGATAACAGAGCCAACAGAAAGGGTTCGACACCTGTGTGGCTACGGTGCCTATAAGCCTTCGGCGTAGAATCCACTTACAATCGTAGAGCCACTTGCTTGAAAGGTAACGCCGAATCCAAATTGAATTTCAATTAAGTCTGTAGAGATGTAGTCTACACAACAAAAGTTTGAACAAGGCAAGAGAAAAATATTTTTCCTTCCAGTTACATGTTTGAACATCTGGAAGATGGTTTTGGCTTGTGTCTCCGTTGTAGCCAAACAAAGCTGCTCTCATAGTTTAATATTGGAGATAAACTAATTTGACCAGGAAAAATCTGTTCTGCCGTAAACGTATTGAGCTGCATATACCTGAATATGCTACTAAGCTGATTTGTTATTATTGGCCATACATACTGGTTCATTATTATGTCGACGATTCGATAACACCGCTAAAACTGAACTAAACTTAAATACCAAGAAAGGAGCATTATTCTGTGACATCTCGTAGTGTCTCAGCCGAGATGTGAAGTGTTAGTGTGTGTAGACAATCGCCGATTACCGCAGACGTGCAAATAGGCCGTCCACTAAAGACAAGACACCCTGTCTGATCAGTGTTGGTCATAGCGAGTGAAAGGAAGAGAGAGAAAGAGATAAACCCAGATGTAGAAAACAGACCAAGAAAAAAACGTCGACTGGAATGAGAAATTGCGCTCTTCTTCGAACACCATACATTTTCGATGCGCAAGGCGTTGCTGCGCTTACTGCACGATCATATGGACTGACATAAATGAGCCTTAAAAAGCTATGCCCTATTGCGCTAATAGCATTTTGTCTGGCAGCGGCTAGGAACATAATATGTGCTACCACCACACTCTTGATAAGAACAATATTGGTGAAGTAAGGTTCGCTTCACATTTGCGCAAGCACATCGGAGGCGTAGAAAGGTAGAGAGAAAAACAATAAGCGTTTTCATTCATTTTAGATTGCGACAAAAGCGCGAAGATATTAATTACTGTTAGCCGGTTCCAGTACGATGCGATTGCGCGGTATTATTTTAAAACCGGATGACAGCGATGCACACATCAGGAAAGCTGCTCATTTATTGATGCTTCACTCGCTGGACATTTTCTATTTGACCCACCATGAAAAAACCGTATAGCGAACCCTGCATATTTTCATATACATAACTAAGTAGATTTGAAACAATGCGTATATCTCTGCAATTCAATCGTCCGGTTTCGTCCATCTCCAGGATGGTCCAATATCATTGGACCTGCTGTTAAATCACAAAATAAAAGCGTGTTACGGAATAATTCGGCCACTTGTATTCATTCAATGGAGAAAAACAAGAGAAAAAACAATTTCCATGGGTGGCAAATATCACTGTTCATTATGCGCCGTCGCGTTGCTGCAAGCATCGGCTGACATTAAGACGTTGTTCAGATGTAATGGAATTTATCAACAACAATTTGAAGACTCGGGCGCGCGGACACAAACCACGGTTGAACCGTGATAATGCAGCATTTGTCATTGGTAGGGTTAGGTTATGACAAGTTTATTCCTTTGATAATGGCCACAACTGTATTAACACACCAGATAACGGATGACATGCTTTGTGTCAGTCATTAATACGAACGCTTTCTAGGAGGAAATTAGTTTTCTATGTTACTATTCAACATTGTCGCCACTTATGTAGCGTGGAACTTCTACTAAGATTTAGCACAAACCAGTGTCTAAAAAAAAAAGTACTCGCGACAAAATCCTGTTACTTTCTAGTTCTCCATCTATGTCACTGATTACGCAAGTCTTGATCAATTATTCATTTCCCTTCGCCACAGAAGGAAACAACTGCAAAAATACGAAGGTTTGCTAATTACTCAAAAGCAAATACACGGACTGGGTTATGGCACAATCTCGGCCATCCATTAAGAACGGTACAATTTGATTTCATGCATGCGTCGCTCAAATTGATGTTGAAGATTATGAGGCTTCGTGTGTCTCTCATCAGTTAGTCAGAGATAAATTATTAATAGCTAGTCGAACAAAAACAGATAAGCGGTAACTAGAAGCTCTCAATACCTTCTTTGTTTCTTACCGGGGATCGAGCTCTGGCCCTCCTCAGCCGACAAGGCACACAACCCTGAGACATTTGGCCGCCTTTTTGAACTTGCCAGCGCACAGGGGTTATCCTTTAATTGATCCCTCCTGGATACAGTTACGGACAAGCAATGCCCGTTGGGGCAAAACAACTGTCTAGCACGCCTCCAACCGTAAAGTCCGCTCGTAATCTGTAATCACTGCTGCCAATACACAACATCGACTTTGATTGAAACCTTCAAGTTTATTTCGTGTTGGCTTTACTATGCGGTTATTCCTGGGGGTATTCCTAAAGCTAATAATAATAAGATGTAATTGACTATTATGCAGGCACCGTCGACAAACAATACGTGTATCCTTTAAACATTGTAGGACTTTAGTAGGGAGCACATAAAAGAAGAAGCACGAAGTAATACGCTCACCGTAAGATTCTATCCAACTACTAAGTTACATGTTTTGTGCCTGGAGACGCGGCAGCCCCGCTGTTATTGCCCCAGTCCGAACGGTTGCCGGGCGGAACTCTACAATCATCATTTGCTCGCTACGCCTATCCATCTCTATCATAGATGAACCACACAGTATCAAAGACGTTATCGATGTTATATAACTGGCGTAAACAAGGGAAACCTCACAGAACATGTCGACTCCGTCTTTTTTTTCGCCCGCCCGTTCTGATATATGCACCGTCAGTCGACGGCGACACGAACTCTGATGCGTTAGGCAGCAGAAGAGAGAAGGCATCGCAGGTGGTCGCAACCTCTTCGCAAGTCTACGTAGGGATAAGCTTCCCTCACGGGAAGAACGGCGGTAGCCACGGTGCACGTGTCAGCCATGGAGAGGCTGTGCGACGCTGCATTATCTCATCGCTAGACATTCGCCAACAGCAATGACAACGATGAGCTAGAAACCCTATGTCGCTATATCAGCACAACTACGAGAACGTATATATCGCTCACCCTTATTCCTCGAAAGAAAAACAAGCGAAAGCTGCAGTGGCAATATTTTCTATCTGGATAACACTCGGCTGTCCACCGACGAACAGCTTTAACATTTTCGAACGCGCAGCTCGTATAATTGCCTGAGCGATAGGATCAGGCGAGTGTTGTTTGAGTAATTATTATAGATAAATGAGCCCAAGTGACAGCTATTCTGGTAGGTTTTAGTGCGCATACAGAAACACGACGTATCAAAGACGTATTTCGGTAATTCGTCGGGATCTGGTCAGGCCAACAATTTATGGTAATCGCTGATGTGAGAAAATTAGGTGGTAGGCGGTTCAACAGTGAATTATTCACTCTGTTCAAGATATTATGTATGTCATTATAACGAACGGGACGTCTACGAAAAGCTACTGCTCCTCGAGGCGGAAAAGGATGGTCGGACTGCGGTAACGATCCTAATGATGATGAAACCAAATACATCTACCGCGATGAGCGGCTTTATTATCGACTGCCATAGTAGCATTACAGATTCCAACGCACGTAAACTAGCAGAAACTATTAAACGAAAGAGTGTGACTGTCCTAAATAATACTAAACGGAAAGATGACCAGCTCAGATGAATTTGGCAAAAATACAAAATAACCCTGGAATTAAAGATTCTTGCTAGTCGAATCGAGATCACCGTTTCAATTAATAAAATGAAAAGAGAATGTGCAACGCAGTGCAAGTGTTGTGCACCAAAATAGGGTGATGGAATTTGAATTTAGTCTTGAATCTGTCGCTTATGATCTCGGACATGATGGCGATCGTAATTCTTAGTTGATGGCAATAGTTGCAGCTTAGCTTAGCGTCCTTAATGCAGTTTTTCGAGCGTCCCTGTCAACGTTTATTTTGTGAGACGGAGGACAATACGTGCAGTTCGTGTTTACTTATCTGTCTCTTTATCAAGCGAAGCTTAACGATATGTAAAAAGGCTCATCTGACCCTCAATGCGAGCAGAAACCTATTAAGTAATTAGGCTGAATGACACCCAACTTTCCACAAGGACAGCAAGCAGCTGTTATTTCCAAGTTGGTAACCAACGGCAAGTGAGTAAATGAGTGAGTAATTTCATTAAAAGGCCTCGCCCACGCGGTGCGTACATATGGCCTAATTAAGCTGCCGCCAGTGATTTGATAGAAATTATCGTACAATCATCCACCTCTATTAAGCGATGAATCATTCCAGATGAATGGTTCAAGTTCGCAGTTCGGCGTTTTCGGTAGACACTGTAAGATTCGAGCACTCCATCATCGAAAATCGTCAAGTGAATTATTAAACGCCAAAAATACAATCAAGTTTGCTTACGCGATCATTACTGCAGAGGGCGTCTAATGGGTTCGACTAGCTGTTTATACTCTAAGAACGCATCGTCATGTTTCTGAAGTAGTTTCAAAAAACACAGAGGATGCCTGAATTCTGCGCTCTGTCGGCCCAAGAAGTTCAGGTATGAATTTGAGCTGTAGTATTTAATATAGTGGAATTAGGTTAATTCGATTTCCTGTTTCATTATAATCCTTTTGCAAGAATCATACCGTCGGTACGTTTGCGCAAATGGCTTTTTGAGCATCTCACTTGTAGTAACCACACGAACAAGTAAACACTTGACAGCAACCATTACAAAGAGTACACGTCGAAAAAACTATACGGCCTAGCTCCTCATAAATTTTCACCAGTTTATAATATTATAAGCCATACACGGTTCGGCAGCATCTCTAATTACTATGCCCAGTGCAGCACGACACCCCAAAAAACGGTCACGATTTTTTGGCTCGTCCAACACATATAAGCATCTATATGTTGGTTTCAAGCTCTAAGCAAAAATCTTCGACAGCCGATGGTCCAGTTGTTCATGCAATTGTTAATACATATTTATGCACACGGCATTTAAAACGCATACACACATAGCACAAACCTTAACCGATATTCGACGATTTGGTGTCTGCAATATCAGCACGTCGACCTACTCCGCTATTTCTATGAACAGATCACAGAATCGCGCAAAATATCTGCATCCTTATAAAAACTATCGCCCGTTAATTAGGGTCTGTCCCAACCGGTTGTCTAACAAACCGGTGTAACTTCTATCCCATAGATAAGCAATAACGCGGCCAGCAGGCGTCCCAGTGGTGTATTTTCCAGTTCTGGTGTGCCTGCATAAATTTGATGACAATAATAACTTATGCAGTGCAATTTCTACCAACCCATCTGCTCTGACTGCACGATCATTAGCACACGAGCAGCAAAAAAAGAAAAAATAATATATGCTCGTCTAAATGGGTACGGGTGGTAGTAAAGAATAGTTTCAACAAACTCCTTCAGAGACTTCATTTTCTTCATCTCCGTGCGAGATCATGCATGGCGTCGTAATGAAACGCCGTACGCTGACTTTTAGTGTTACGTATACGCGAATGACACGCTAATCGTCATCGCAGAAAAGATACGCGTTAAAATTAGTTTGCGAAACTGAATCTCCGGAAGAATGATCATATATCGGCACTTTGTGTGTCTATCTACGTGCATATGCGCGTGAATGCCTCATAATCATGCCGCATCACGGAAATTGTTCTATAGTTGCGCCTGTGATAAGGCGGTCGATGGAAGTAAGTGAATCGCCTACTTTAGGTAACTTTAAAACTTTAAAAAGTACACGTAACTTGAGTTGCCTTCAATCGGCAGTAATAGCCTTGCTCAACAGTGCATGCATGACACTCCATCATTATACAGTTACCTTGTTCAGCATACTGAACGCACCCTAGGCGGTTGTCGAGAGTCGCGCGCGAACATAAAATGTTTCCGGTCGACTTCCACTCGCTACGGATGCCATACCATGGCGACAGACAAACGGCTTGGCTTCCTTGCGCATAGGATCAATATCTTCTTAGTATAGGTAGAAAACTGTCGACAAATCGCTCCTGGACCATCAGCCGTTGGAAGATCGCCACAACTGATTGAAACGCCTATGACAGCA
Source organism: Tropilaelaps mercedesae (assembly GCA_002081605.1). Classification (NCBI taxonomy): domain Eukaryota; kingdom Metazoa; phylum Arthropoda; class Arachnida; order Mesostigmata; family Laelapidae; genus Tropilaelaps; species Tropilaelaps mercedesae. The sequence continues at coordinate 16,541 of MNPL01000925.1, read as the reverse complement.
AGACGGTTGTCGGTGCGCGAACCAGTTTAATATGCGTCTTTTATCAACTATCTCGGAGCTCGCTCCCGATGAATGTCATGTCCTAAAGTCGTACTCACATTTGACGCGAAATTCTTCTGCAGCTCGTTTCAGAGTGTTACGCGCGAAGCACCGTCCTACAGTTGTATGCACAAGTTGTACAGCTTTACTTCGATCCAGCCGCTCTCTCTCTCACTATTCAGTTGATTATCGTCTCCGAAGTAGGATATAGCCGCCATTTATCAAAGGTACCCCGATAAGAATACGCTTCTCAATTCTTGGCGCCTTTTTACCAACCTGGCACGCGCTTAGACGTTAGGCAAGTGCTAAGACTGGGCAGTCGTTCATCCTCGGTCCGTTACGAATCGGCCAACTCTTCACACTGGAAAAATGCATTCTCACTGATGAGACCGTTATTTCAGGACAGACGGATGACGAGTGCACAATCAAGTGGTTCTCAAGGCGAAAGGGAACATCCTCACATGCTCCCCGCCACATGGCGGCAACGTTCGCCTAAAAAACTCGCCTAAAAGCTGCATCACCGATGGAGTACATGACGGAGCTCTACGGGAGAACTGGGCTATTATGGGTTGTCAATGGTCGAAATGTCCAACCCAGTGAGAGGTTGACCACCTGACATCGGACCCACGCTGTATTTGTCCCGAGTTCAGCCGAACGCGTCACGGAGACGCCTGGCAATCGTGTACAGTAGAGGTGTGGAGCGACGGAATAATGTACGGGTGTCGTCTCTTCGTGCAGCTTCGTCGTCGTTGTTGCTGTTGTCGCAGCTGACCGGCCGCGTCGGACAAGGGGTGGCGCTGTTCGCGTAGCACTCGCTGGACAGTGATAATATAAGTAGCCCTGTGTCGTCAGAGGACGAGGCACTGCTGTTGCCGCCACTGCTGCCCCGAAGGGGACAGACACAAACGAGTGGCGCGTGGCGCGCTGTGGAAAGGGCCCTTCTCCCGGGCCGATGGGCGAGGAGAAGCCATCGGAGAAAAGTTGGGTGGGGTTCCTGTTCTGCCAGACACAAATACCCACCATGGGGATTGTCGAGGTGCTGCTCATAATAAATAATAAAAATAAACGCCAATATTCTTACTGTAGTTTTGCGTGCTATCGGATCAATATTATTGGTTTTCGACGAGTAAATAAATCTGACATATTTTATTTTGAAGTATCTATTAGACACCAGAGGTTACACTACCACCATGTTAATGTGATTACTGTGTAAAAGTAGATCGTAAGAAAGTCCGAGCCTTATTGGGTTTAGCATCAACGCGAGCTTTCCTGTAACATCAATCCTCCTTTTAACATGAAGGAGCTACATGATCTTCAAATTTTAGATTTCAGCGATGGTACATTGTCACACTAATCACCCATCATATTGTCAGTTAAACGGCCTTACAAGTGAATGCAATGCACACGACACCAACAGTCGTGATAACATGGTAAAAACACGGATGTTTCTGCATTTTGTAACTTTGAGTTGGACATTGTTTTTCACGGAAGCGTGAAAAACAAGAATTGACAAACGAGCCATGATTGTGTAAAGTCGCCTAGACCCTAATTTTTTAGCCAGCCACAGATTTCCGCCTGTCTATGTGTCAAACGCAAATCCATAACCTCGAGCTTCTCGCTGAACCGCCGAAACAAAGCCGACGGCGCGAATTCGTACGGTACTACGTCCATCGCGAAAAACCGAGCGGCAGCAGCTGGCAACAGCTAAAACCATTTTCCCACAATTTTACAAGTTGATTTACAGATTCGCTTTTTGTAGCTTGGCTTCCGAGGGCCAAGTTACACTTGTGCAGCGATGTATAAATTATACGTGGCTCGATGGAAGCCTCGCAGAAGCCCTCTAGTATCGATGTGGTGAAGCAGCAATTATGGCCTATTTGGATGGCTGCGATGCATAGTTGTACAGATCTGACTCTCAATGTCGATTTCGTGGTGTAGCCATTTTTGCTGTTCAACCTTTGCCACCTCGTCTCGCTAGTACTAGAGAAATTCTCGAAATGCAGAATGATAGGTGATAATGGTGAGCCCTCTTTTCTGCTACTTCTTAGGATCCGGTTGCAGATGACCGATCCTGTGATCTCATTCACATTTCTTTAGCTTTTTTATGTTTTATGATTTTATCTTGCGATAATTTTATTGTTCTTCAGCGCATCGAACATTTCAAAGATGCTCGCGCCAAAACGACATTGATAAATATAAATTAAAGTGTAAAACAAATAAAGCACAATTCAATTATGTGCTTCTTCATCAAAAATTCCACTATCTAAAAAACTGAAGACAGTTTCTCTGCCGTACTATTGTTGTGAAAATCATCTATATGAAATCAGAACATTTTCTTTTCGTTACATATTTAGGCAAGTTAGACAACCACGGATTTCTTTAACCAGCGCATCGGTCTGAGTCCGTTCAAAATCAACAACATCCTTTTTACTTCGCTAAATTTATTGACGGTGACGTTATTAAAGGGCGAACTCCGCAACAGCTTATTCATATTACGTTCAGCTGAACCCTTTGTAGGATGATTTCTCGGGATAGATAATGGGTAGTAAAGTGGCCTGTCAGTTCGCCCCGTTAGACGCCACATGTGTGAGCAGAATCATTTGTAAAAATGTCGTCGGCGTTCCCGTATCGTCAGTCTCTCTGACCGCAACGGCGTTGCTCCTCACGACGTCAACCTGAAGGAATGTACTATGGTCGTGAAGGTATAGGCTCTGCTACTGTCCCTGGCCCTGCCGCTATTAGGAGTAAAACGGAGGAAGGTCTGACGCTAGAAATTGCTAGAAGGCAACGTATAGCGAAAGAGGACCTCATTCTAAATAGTTGCATTGTTCAGTCTGTTTTAACTTTAGCTTGCCACTGTAAATGCGAACTAGAAGACAGACCTTCGTCCGTTGGGACTAGGCTTAGATTACACCGATATCTACTAAAAGTCGTCGAAGACGGCACAACTTGCCCGGATAAACAAACACTTAAACAGAAATGTATGCAAATTGCCCGCATGAGCAGCTGTTGGGCCGGCTCTAGCATGATGGGCCACCGAACTAGGTTATCGACGGTGGTGCCGACAAAAGCGATTAGCTTGTGTGGTTACCGGGTTGTGCATGCCAATTATGATCTTGTAAGGGAATATTGGGAGTTGTGCAACTACCTGTCCTGCGTTGATTTATGAAAAGCCATTTATCATTGCCAGCAATTGCAACGCTGCCAGCGAAATATTCGCTGATGCATACAGCAGTGTTGCGGAGTCACGAATGATTTTAAAGTGCGACACAGTTTGCGCGTTCTCATTGCGCATACGAAGGCGTTTCCTCTTGTATGCGCGCGCGTTGAAGCATACCCAACCTCGTTGGGGAATACCCGAGCAAAATGCGAAAACTCATAAATTTGAAAGAACAACCTTAAGATTGCAATTCTGTCAAAAATTGCTTGAATATTGCTAAAGAAGAGAAGCACGTAAGCCACTGGATATCAATGACGTTTCATCATCCGCATTGGCGCCAGCTGAATCTTTTAGTGGGTGATGAATAATAGGATGGTTAAAAGCTATCGATGTGGTAAAGAGTAGCTTATAGTAGTCATTTCCGACTGCATTTTCTGAACCAAATACATTCCCGTAAACATCTGTGTGTGTAAGTGTTCGTGCACTTGTGTGTATCTCCTCTCCGCCGCAACTTCGTCAACAGTAGAACTAACTTTTTTTAAGCTAAAGTGTTGAACCCTTTTAATCGGTGCACGCCTCACGTCCATTTAGTGGCTCATTGAGTAAATAAATCGTCGCGGCGTAATGATTTGTCGAAATACAACCTGTCTCTCAATGCCCATGGACTTGTATACACAGCAGTGGCTAACATACAGTCCGCAATGCACCAAGAATATCGCCCATTGTGCCACAGCAAGCACATTTACTCTACCGGGAACGAAGCTAAGCACCTATAATCATTTATAATGATGATCGTAGTAGCGATAATCGAGTCGTCGTTGCAGCTCGAGACGTCATCATCAGCCGGTCGACGTGGAAGATGGAGAGAATGTCGCGGCGTTCAGAGCGGCCGCGTCGTCGTCGTCGGCAGCGTTCGAGGATCGGCACCAGCGGAGCACCAACATGACACACCACGAACTCGGCGTTAACATGCGCCGACTCTACAGAATTGGTATGATCGTTACCACGGGCGTTGGTCTTAGTCCGGTCCAGTGAAGCGACGAATTTCCGTTCGCGGTAGGACACCGCTAGTGATAATATCGCCACCAGTGATTCACATTAAAAACGATCATTATTATTTTCATCATTGCATCATCAGGTACACTGAACGACCGAAATAAATAGAGGAACTATTTCGTTCTTTTTGTCTACGAGTAAATAAACATGGGCATACCTGCACATAAATTGTGAGAGGTGCATTTATATTCATCTAAGAGGCATCTCGATACATTTTGCACCGAATAACGTGCAATGTAGCTAATCTTCTCGACACTATTTTTCAAGGGAGATAGCGTGCTAAAATAAGACGATTTTACGGAAGCGAAATAACATAACAGAAGCAATGTTCCGTCCGCACTCGATAACGATTATCGCAGGCGTGCTCCTTATTCAATGCAGATTATTTCTCTACATTTAAAGATTTTTAAAGCTTTTTTTCTTTAATTATTGTTATTGGTGCGCGGTACTGACACAACATGTAATTAATATATGTTGTCGTAACAATATGGGAATAGGCATTTTTAATACTATTTCTGCGATTAAATGCAGTCAGGCCTGGCAGAATATCGACAATTTATTCAGAAAAAGCTGCATTATTGAACGAGTACCCCTGCGCATAGAACTTATAGTACGCACTATTGTTTTCGCGAATGGCACCGATTAGCACAACGGTTTTCCAGACATTAATCTAGTGCATTTCTTACCCGTTGTATCAAAGGGTAAAAAATAAACTGCTTGTACGAAGGAGTGTGCCAATTAATCACTGGGTGATTGTCTAAACGAACAGCTCGAATCTCTAATTGAAAATTATGCGCAACAACATTGTTCATTGTACTGGGAGAAGCTTGCGTGCTGCAATTATACAAAAGAATCACGTATAAAATAACCTTGACGGTGACGCAGAAGGCTTATAGAAAAATCGACTCAGGTTTCACACCTGGATCTTAATAATAACTGTACAATACACTCATAGACAACAACTCTCGCTCTTCTCCACACTCTCTTCTCACACCTAACTTAGCGCTCAGAACTCATTACTAATCCACGTACAGTCTGCACAGTTGCTATCTATAAAAAAAATACAACTTGCTCCCCAGCGGAATTTCAACTAACTGAATGTGTTTAAGTTTCTAATTTTAAGTGTTGTACATACAGAATTCAGCACTGACTGTATGCGCCTACATATTTTTTTCGCATTTGGTCGTTGTGGAAGCCATACGCACCCTCTACTTCAAGTATTTTCAACATGTGCGAAATGACCGAGGGGTTGATAGAAAAGCAATCTGGCTAGTAGCCGCTCCTTTGCACCAATTGTCTGATGGACACCGTTACCAAAAATTGAGTACGGATCAACAATCAATGTCACGACGTACTTATTGTTAACGTGTCGACGTACCGGAGGCAATCAATTGACACTAAATAACTACAATAAAATACAACTGATGTAGAACACACGAGCTAGCCATTAAGTTCAACTGTAATTGTAAATACCAATAACTTGAGAAAAAAGCTTAGATAAAAAGAGGTGCATCCTTTAATAATAACGGCCTCGAAAAGGTAAGGGCGCCATTTGAATAGTACTCGCTATCTATCCTAAGATATAATCGAAGCTTAGGTGGAAGATATACGTTTTGGGTACAATTCTATGGGCATTTAGTTTGAATGGTCAAATAAACTTACTAGATGGCCATCGTACTTCTAGAATGATTCACATTTATACATGCAATTACGCGAAAAGTGTTAATCGTCTGTAAAATAGGTATGGTAGATCGTACACTTTAAATCGTAACTTCCGGGGTATTTTCCGTCTTCCAATTTTCAAATTGGAATTTTTCAAAGACTTTGACCATCCGAATCCACAGGGAGATCACTCCGCAGTTTATATTTAACTACATTTAATGGAGTAAATTTTCATTTAGTAAATTTAGTAAATATATCAGCTCTAACTTTCCGTACCTGCTTACTTTCCGTAAATTAAGACAGTTTACCTAAATGTATTGCAAATGCACCGTAGTTATGAAATCATTTTTTCCTTTTATTTGAACAGAATGAAAGATTAAGCAAATCATGTTAGAACATATTTTGTAACAGCCTGATGCAGTTGGAAGAATTGCGTCATGGCCATCTCGAGCCTATCTTGATTTACAGTTTTGTAATTTGAAAAATCTGTACCCTAAGTCGTTTTCCGTGACTCCATTATAGGCTCGTCAGAAGAAATAATGTGATATTTAAAAGCGTTAGGAATCCAGGTTATACTACTGTCTGTCTTTGTCATGACTCTTCGAATCCACGGCAGATGCTTCAAGCATCTTCATTATTATTACTTTAGGATTATTTAGAGCCGAATTGTTTAAGTCGTTAATGATCAACATCGAAAAACTATCTTTTTGCGCAGGTTGTATCCATTCACAATGGACTTAACAGACGCTCGAGCGACATAACAAGCGCTTGTGCCGTAGCCACTGGCGAAGTAATTCAATCTGGTTATCGCCGAAGATATCCTGATACACAGCAATATAAGGAATAAGAACAGGGTTTCCAAAAGACAGCGGATGGGTGATATCCTTTCGAACTTAGAATAGTCTCTGATAATTCCATCTGCAGCATTACTTGATCAGTCTACAAATGTTATTTTTGCATGTGGAGTTACGATTCATAGATGAGTCTTATAGTTGTTATGCTCGAGAAAGTCAGCGAGTTCCTGGCGGAATCGTACGTGAATCGAACTCTTATCCACCTACTGCTTGTATTACACCGTGTATTTATCCTGTAGTGCCTCGAGGACGTATTTTGTTATAAGCGAACGTTATTTACACTTCAAGCAATTACTTGATGCACATTGCCCGTCGCCAGGTACGTTTTTGAGTCCTTGATATAAATAACAATGTTGTATCCCAATGCCTATCTCCATAGGCAACGTATACTGTATACCCCTAGTTACAAAGATAATTTAGTATAGATATATACATTTAGAGACTATAAAGGCAGGCGTGTTGGCTTTAACAAGCACCGGTTATCAAGCACGAATAGCCCTAACTAGCTGTGACTTTCGTTGATGATACGCAACACTCAGTCCTAGTCGTAAAGATAGGTAACTGCAGGAGCCTCTCTCCATAAACTGATCGAATGCAGGAACCGCTTAGCCCTATCTGACCTACTCACCAAATTACACAAACGCTGTTATCTACAAAAGCCCCCTTTTTAAAAATTCCTCTATTCCACTGTCCACCAACGGTCATTCACCGTTCTCCTACGGCCACTGCGTTTACCTAGGTTTACCTAATCAACCCTCTATTTTCCCTATTAGAGCCAGAAGTACAGGCAAATCATACTGTACTATAACTTTATCTCACATTACGCCGCTGTTTGTAACTTACACCATAACGGAAGCTAAGCTTCTCATTTTCCTGCTGCATTTCGCTCATTGGGAAAGGGAATTTCGGGACGAGACAAGCAATTAGTGAACCCTTCGTTGAACGAAATAGGATTTCCGGTCGTTTCAACGCCCGCCCATTCATTAAATCGCGCTTAGCCCCATCAATCTCTCTCTCACCCTCTTTTCTTTGTAGCGTCTTAGACATTGTAGGTAGCAGCACGCAAGGGTTCTTTCTGTGAGGACTCGTCAAACCGAATATGACCGGCCCCTGAGACCTTCCGGCTTTAGGAAAGTGGTTTCCTTTGGTACTTTATACAGCAGGCGCTTCTGGAGAGCGTGCTGCAATTGAAGGAGCCTGTCATAATGATCGCATTTGGTAATGATTTTGATAATGACCGCCAAAAGTTATAGCAAAAGGGATATAATTAAAGTTATAGAAATAAATATTAATAGAAATAAAAGTTATATTACAAAGGAAAGATAATAAATGTTAAAATAGAAATTGCGTATCCTCGAGCGAGATTCTCGGTGAGCGAAAGAAAAGACGAAAACGAAGGAGGCACCAACTTGACTAAATTATGTACTCATTGGCCCCTGTGAGTGTATACATATTTAACCCGCGTTCAGTTATACGAGTTCATTACTGAAGTCAGAATGGGAGCCTTCAGCGCTGGAACATCCAGGCAATAAGTAGTAGTCGCCTAAAGCCAGATTGCCGGATGTCTCCAAACTATCTCCGGAACTCCTAGCTGCGTAAAAGAACCCAGATACCTTGGAAGCCTCGCCTTCTTGTCGTATAAACGGCCAATGCCATTGGCGAGTCACATAACTCGACGAAATGACCCACCTTGCGGCATGGAAGGGAATGGAAACCCGTTACAGGTTGACGGGAGCTGAAAGAAATGGTGCCTGTCCAGGGCGGCAATATGCTATTGCGAAAGCAGAATGTCATCACATATATGTGCGCGTATATATCTACCTAGTGTTTTACTACACACGTCCCAATGCAACACAGGCGGTGTTCCTTGAAATGTATAGCAAATCTAATTATTTGGTTCTTTCTGCATACTTAGCACAGGTCAAAAATGCGTAATCAAGCCGTACCCAAACTAAGAAGACATGCACTCTTTCTTGATTATTCAATGAGGAAGTTTATCTCATTAAGAGCGCCGCCTTGGCAACGCACCTGTAGAGTATATCAGCGTCAGCAACGTGTTGTTGTACCCACCTTGTAGATTGAGGCATTTTGTCAAAATGCAAGCTCATATAGCTACTCATTTTCGATACGTAAAATGCCCGCCCTGGTACACCAGTGTTCTAACACTTTTAGGCGGACAGGTCATAGTTATGCTATTAAACCCGTCTGCGTAATTAGAAGAACTCGAAGTCTCTTCCAGTGAGTCTCTAGCTGCTGAGCGAAGCAAACGCTTGGTTATAGTAAATTTCCAATACTTTTCTGATGGTCTGAGGTCACACTCTGTCTCTTATGAAAAACTCCTGCTAGGTCCTTGATCTAGGACATTTTTCCTTAATAATAACCCATCAAACTATCTGGTATCATTAGACCACGCCTATTCCTAGTTCTTGTTTGCTGACGGCAACTTCTTTAGACCAATTTAATAGGTCAAAAAAAGTATGACCACAGTAAGTCACAAGACACAAGTTGATGTGCTGTCATGATATTAACCGGGGCTTCGCTTGTAACAGCAAATATCTACCTTTAGTAGTAGTGGTAGTCGAGTAATAGTAATTTCTCTTGAGTTTCTACATCGGCTCCTAAAACTTATTGATTCTGCTAGCGCTTCAGTTTTCACGAGCCACCCAGTGAGCGCTTTGACACGACCGAGCCGAAGATTTCCGTTACATTCTATTGTCAAGCATGCTAACAGTCCGTCGTCACTGTTGAACAGTCGGCAATTAACAACACGCTTCCACCGGCTAGTAGAAGGGATTTATTCTATCATTGACATCCGCCCAGCCGCTGCAGTATTACATTTATAAGGTTTTTTACGACGCAATGCCGGAAGCATACCGTGAATGCTATGTATTGGTTAAGAACCAGTCGCAAAAATTAAAATATTGTAGACTATTATAAAGGGCTGAATGCTATGACGCACGCACTTTTCAATACCGCATTGCAATTATATGACGCCGAAAAATGTAGTGCCGATTAACGACTTTGCCAGTTCGGCTAGCCGGGCCAGGGCTTTGATCTGCCAATATACCACTGGTCGAAACTGTCGCCTAAGAATTGATCTCAGACGGCAGCTGTAGTTATAGATATTTGGATCCTCCATTGCAATAAGTCGTGTGCCTATTATTTAGACTACTTTAATTCCTCTATGAATTCTACCTAGAGTAAAATTTTTAGGTTGGGCGGCTCATTGATTGGGCCGATCATCAAGATGGACTGAATATTCCTGCTTCAACTAAGAACTGTTGGATTGGCGGGTAAATTTATAAGCAGTGAAGTCCAAACCATACGCCTTCACAAAGCCTTGTTACATGCCTCCATACGACTATAAGCGACACGGTGATCAAAAGCGTTTTATATTTTGTAAATATTACATAGAGCAATAGTTTCCTCAAATCCCGCTAATATCCGGGTGATATTCCCGCGTTCTTGCGTTTTAGGTTGTTATGATGAAATAGCAACCTGTAGGAAATTTCTGTTTGATCTGTTTGGTCACATTTTAATTTAGATATGCCCTGCCTTGGTACAAACTCGTTTCATTATACAGCCGTATATGTCAAATGCGTGAGTCCCCTTCCTGCTCGTTTCTGAGTGTGTATCTGTAGCTCGTGTCCGCGTGTCCGTGTGCCAGAGTCAGATCATGACGTACATGATTCTTCTCGATCAGCAAATTCCTGTACGACTGGCCGGCTTTAAGTATAGAAATCGCCCCCATACAAGCAACTATGTGGTTATAACGAAATAATGCAAATAATTTTATTAAAACGTTTGTCTCTTCTAGAGCTAGCTGTGTTTTCAACCGCTTTGCAACACAACCGCTTTCAAATACCATTTTTCCTGTGAGTATCAACGCGCAGCTTTTACGTTAAACACGCCCATCCAGCAACCTAATCGTGGATAGCTTTACTTCGTTGGAGCCGTTTAGTCTTTTTTGCCTAGAGCACACCCAATCAGGCAAAGCCTAGGGGCAATTGAAGCCTAAGGCAATTGAAAATAACTAATAGGTCTGTCGGCGGCACTGTCTGCCATGAATGGACGACTTGAGGGGCATGCAATGGTAGCAATAAGGCGAGACGAGGTATTAATCCGAGTTTCACAGAATGCGGCGTCCAGAGTATGGCTATAACCTATGAGTAGCGTCACTAAAAAATCCCCGAAAAGTTTTTACTCTCTCTCTCTCTCTCTCTCTCTCTCTCTGAACTTTCCGCCCGCTGCGAGCACAGGTTGACGCTACTCAACCGTACCTCTCACCAATGTGCAGTTAGCTTGTGCACGTGCATCCTGTTGGCTTTCCCAACCTTTACTGCAGTACACATGTGATCCATTCGCAACTCTATGTTGATAATACACATACGATACTTGGGTGCAACGACATTTTTCACAAAAATTTAGTCTTCATTAGCGCTTTCGTTCGCGTATCTATTCCCGGCTGCAATTTATGGGCAATCGTGAATATCGGATGGCCAGTTGCCAGCTACCAGCTGCCAGCAAGGCAAGTGCACAAGAATGATCCACTTGGTTTGACTGAATTTTTTCCTTATAGCAGGACGAGACGTTGAGCATAGAAAGTCACCTAGATCCATTGGGAAGATTATCTCCTATATACTTGGCCGTCTGTTGTACAATGAAGAGATTTCGCCTCTTCTTGCCTCGCAAATATAACTCGGTATAATCGAGACCTTAGGTGTGACTGTTGCTATCATGGCATGCTAAATAGCATTTGAACCCTTATAGTTTCATTCGTTACATGTATAACCTTCCTCCGTACATTTGCAAGCAGCTATATCAGTAAATTGTAAACGTACCTGACAGAAAGAAAATTATTCTCTCGGATTTCCTAAATTGTACGGCTAGCCTGCACACGTAGTTTCTTCGACTATTCTTAAGATCAGATTTACAGTCAACGGCGGGTAACTTTCTCCATGGGGAACTATCAGACATTCAGGACTATCTCACAGTAACACCTTTGCAAATCCTTTATTTTTCTTTACCTACATGTGCGGTGTTGGCTCTTTTGCAGCCCGCCTCATCTTCCAATGATTTCCATCTGCCACAATCAAAATTCATCCATGGCAGAAAAAAATAGTTAAACATCTCGTCTGCATTATTACGACATTTACATTTAAGCATCATTCGATGCTGCTGAATACATACAGAGGGCCATACACTGGTCAAGGTTCACGCAGACGACAACGCCTTCGAATCGAAGGATAGCGAGGTCGCCTGTTGGCCCATGAATCTAACGTTACCCAGGTGAAATTATATAACTCACTTTCGAATTGCTGCACTCTCATGAGTTGAGAGCCGCTGACAGGCTCAGGTCATAGCTCCCGCTCACACTCGCACGTTCGACCACAACGGACACTCATCCACTAACCCATACGTTCCCTTCTATAATGCTGGCGCCTGTATACGTTCGGTTCATAGCTATGCCCTATCATATGTAATCGGCAGTTGAAACAGTATCGGCTCACTGCTGAAACGTCCGCTTCTTTATTGACTTCGCTATATGGTACTCGAGAGACCATTTCTTTAGTGGCTGCAAGAGACTATTGTGTTACAAATGCCGAACACTGCGGCCACTTACCGTTGGCGACGGGACGGCTAACGGTCTAGCAGTGAGTGGCGAGGATACAGAATAACTTGGCAGTTTTTACACCGGAGACACGAATCTCTCGAGTTCGAGTGATGAAGACACAAATGACGCACTGCGCGGATACAGCACAACGCACGCACACACACAGAGTTCTTCACGAATTTCGGGCACGGTTCCTACAGGACAGCGATGGAGGGTGCGGTCTCAACAGGAGAGTTATACGACCACCCGTCGCTCTCAGGAGGGGCCAGTTTATAGGTGGAGCCACCTCTGAGGAGAACACTCTTCCCTCCAGCATGACCACCACCCCAGCTTGTCTAATGGACCGACTAGTCTCGTTTCGTAGAACTCAGCACCGCGAGAGGGAGCTAGCGATGTCCTTGGTTGAAACAACGTTACAGAAATAGTACTATCTAATCGTGTTGAAGCCATTGACAATGGGAATCTGTGCTAGCCCTGCAGGTTTCTGACATTAAACCTGAATAACAAAACGCACCCATGACAAAAAGAATCCCTTATCATAGTTTTTATCTGTTATTATTTACAAACGGCAGATCTGTTTCATATTTTGGATATTTTTTTATTTCGTTCTTCCCTCCCGAGTCACTCGCGAAGTTTGACATTTGCCAATTCAAGCAACGAATATACCTAGTCTCTGACTAATATCATGATTAACGAGTCAAAGTAGCAATGGATGTGAATCAATTTCTCTCGCTACGCACTTGAGCCGATAGATGCGCTTGCATGATTAGGGTGGGATGCAGGTAGAACCTGCATCGTCTATCGATAAACACCTCTTAACTATGATATATTCTTGCATCTCCTATTATTCAGATTTGCAATGATATGACGGAATACGCCATCATCGCTATGCAAAAAAGAATCTGCTATCCATTCCGGTAGAAGGCCAGGAAGTCAGGTTCTATATTTTTTTTAGGGCTGACCATCAGCCAACATTTAACGTCCATGGCAGCAGCTTTTGCATTACTGCGTAAGACGCACCCCATCGGCGGGGAACGAACCCGTGGACCTAGGTGTTTCCTACGGTCGCAGAGCGCATACGAATGCACCAACCCACCGAGCTCGACAGCAAAGCATCTTTGAGCAAATCACATTCTGTCAATCCACAACCGAAGCATCTTCAGTGTCCCTTACCCTCTTTTCTGTTACCCTTTCAGCGAGGTAGTGTCAGTATTTAGCCTCAGTCGGGTCTGTCGTTAGCGCGTAAACAAACTCATGTGTACCTCTTCCCAAAGGCGAGATTTTCAAATGAGACGAAAGGCAGAAAGCCGGTCGCAAAAACACCTGTGCGCTATGGTGTGCCTAAAAAATCGGACAAGTATAAGCAAAGCTGGACAATTTGTGTTTAGATCATTCTCTTCGTAGCGAAGATGATATGTAGAACGAAGAAACTGGAACCACAGGTGGATACATTTCAAGAAACTTTCGTTTCATTGGTGAAACTCCCATGCTTGCCTCGTAAAATATGTGGCTTGTCGTTGAGCCGGCAAACGTAAAACGGAAAATTCTATGGCATCGTAAAAATGTGAATAATCGAATTAACTTTCCACGTAAAAATGTGTATGCATTTAACAAAATGAGAAGGTTTGCTGTTAAACGACTGCTGAGGCTTTCTATAATTGTTTGTGATAATTGGAATAGGTTGATCTGTCGTCAAACTTTGAGATTTTTCATAGTTTTCGACAGTTTAAAATAGTTCTTCTTTTATACGATGCAGTCCGTATGCTTGCCTATCCTCTGGAGTAGTTTTAGTAATTTCTAAATGACAAGCTATACAAAGTTGTGTAAAGAGTCTTCTATTGTCTATTGAATTCCAGCTGTGCACTCAGCAATCAGCTCCAAATTTATTTCTACTTTTATTTTTTTACCTCTACCTAACGGTCAGCCTAATATTACCTCCGGACCTCAATTTTTAGTCCATAGATGCTTTCGGTCGGGTTGAGGGTTTTGAACGTGGCCCAAAGCATATCCGGATGCCTGAGGTATCACGTGGCCACTCTTTTGAGTCAATTTTCTCCTTGCTTTATTCACCAAAAGCTCCTTCACCAAAATTTCTCAGAATCTTCTTCGCTGTCAGAGGCTTTTGGAAGTGTGCAGACGCGCTTTGGCAGGTGCATACCCTTGCAATAGTAACTATTTCTTTCACACATACAGAAGGTGTACTCATTCTGACTCAATATCATAGTCGTTTGGACATATGGGCATAACACGAATGCTTTTTGGAACACCCAATGTATATGTTATTATTACTCATTCTCTCGCTTGGGTCGTTGCTAATGTGTATTATCAGATAACAAAGCTCGACTTTTTTTACCCTAGGCGGTTTCCAAAATGTTAGTTTCAATTGCAAGCTGGCTATTAAGTTCTTAACATATCAGTTGCTTGAGGCCGCTGATCAGTGTTATTGTGTAGTCGCCGTTCTAGAACAACAAATGTCAGACAGAGCTAAACAGTGTTTTCGAATATTGCGAGAATCGCCGCTCGTGATCTTGTCGACGTGCTTTTCACATGTCACAGGCATCTCGTGCGTGTATCATTGTTACAATATGTTTATGTGAATTCGTGCTGTTTGTACTTATAGGTAGCATTGTGTAGGAGTGAGTAGAATAATTATTTATTTAGCTCGATATTCTAAGTGATAGCTTTGGTTCTACAAACTGAACAGAAAGGTAGTTCTGCTATAACAGAGGACATAGGTAATTTGTTCTCGATGTTGGATTTCTAGTTATAAAAAGAAACGTGCGCTCTAAGTTGAGCAACGTGAATTCTTTGTGCTAGCTGGTCACAGACTAAGATCAGGTCTCTAGTGAAGCTGCTTAGGCCATCGAATTCGATCAACGTTAGCAGTTAGTCGGGGGCAGCGGTAGTTGCTGTTTTATATGCTGAAGTAAAAACTGCAAGTGGAACCTCAAAACGCCGGCAACCTGAAGTTTATTCTTAAAACAGAAGAAATTCTCTTACGAACACAGTCGTCGTGTTCTCCGATCGTCAATTTATAGCTAGTTATATTTTTATTATGCTGTTATACTAAGTTTTCTTTATTGCCCAGCAGATATGGCCGATTCATCTCTTGTGATGCACCTTACCGCTTTGTAAATTAATTCTCTATAGCGGTAAGCTGCTATTTCCCTCTTCTGTAACGATGGATGTTGCGGACGAAATTCCACCGGATCTGCCCCGTTTAGCTCGAATGATAATAAAAAATTTCTACTCGCCAGAATTGTTGCCTGTAGTCAATTTTTTGTTAATACATAAGTGCGTTCGAGAAGAAACACTCGCGGACCGGCTTCTTCTTGAGAAAAAACAGCTTCATCAGATAATCGTATATTTGCGACAGGAGCGACTCGTGCAGATGAGGTACGTTTGGTTGTTTCACCTGCTCAAGTTAGTAAGTTTAGAGAAATGTGATATTTTCGCCCAAAACGATCAGAATGGGCAAGCTCCCTTGCTAGATGCCGTCACTAGATGAAGTCACTGTCATAACAGCTGACTCCTCCCAAACTATCTAAAAACCACAGAGGAAGAAGAGCTGGTGCACATAGTTGTCACATGTTACGCACCTCTAAGCCTGATACGAATATGTCCTTAGGTAAGTCCACTTGGGGGTTCACTAATTCGTCGTCTACTTAGACTTGGTTTTCCAATTACAGCTAATTATTTCATTTACATTTGTCTGATAGAGCCTGTATATTTACTGCCTCAATTGTATATGAATGCCTCAAATGGTTTATGCATTTATATAGTCTAATCCGTGGAGGTAAAACTGGGCTGCTCTTACGTGCCTTTCAGACTACGTATGGAGACTGGTGCTGATGGAAAGTCTCAACGACACTATTACTACTACGTTAACTATTATTTGTTTGTGAATGTTGTGAAGTACAAACTTGACGTAATGAGGCGAAAAATCGAAACAGAAGCACGAGAGTCGACATCGAGAGCATCCTTCAAGTGTCAAGGATGCCACAAATGCTACACAGATCTCGAGGCAGATCAGATAATTAATTTTGCCAGTGGAGAATTTAGGTAACAAAGCATTTTATGCACTGTATATAGGGACATTTTGTGTTCGATTACTTCTGAGCATACTTTTCAGGCATTCGCCAATATAAAGAGTAAA
>MNPL01000924.1:0-22388 GCA_002081605.1 Tropilaelaps mercedesae | reverse complement strand
TATATATATATATATATATATGAGGACGCACGGCCGGGTATCATTGAGGATGGGTGATGATGGTTGTCTCAAGGCGAGAAAGAGATTGGAGAGATCGGTGTTACCTTTAATCATTTAGGCAGAATGGATATGATTCTTCAATAGTTAGCTAGTTACCCGTTGCACTTGCCTGGCCAGTGGAAGCTTGGAGGGTCTATGTTAGCGATCTGAGCTTCTCAAAGGCTTTTCGCGGTGGATACTTCTTATGAGTCGCACAAATGAAAGGCTTTGCAAGTGAATAAGTACGGGTAAGTATTTGAATTCAAGTACCTACAGTTTCGAGAAACTAATCGAGGCATGTCCACCCTTGACAGGCGATTGCTTTTCAAATTCAGGGAACGGCAGTAGTTGGTTTTGTGATATTTCAAAAAAGGCGAATGCAGTAAAGGAAGCCGCGGTACTATCACCAATACATATCTCGCAACTCCAATTTTGTTCTTTATTGACGTCTTATAAGAGGAACAATGCGCATTTCGCTGCCTGTGTCCTTGTATCCTTTTCTATTGTCCTATCCGTCAAGTTTGTTATTTTGCTGCTATAGGTTGATGTGGTTTGACAAATAAGGGGGCGACTGTATGTGAAATGCTGACAAAGATTGTGATGTTAGATTCTGTCGGCATTTTCTCAAATGGGATTGTGCGAAAAAGGGCAGCGAAGGTGAAGTGGATATCGAGAAGGCGGGACTCCATCACTGAACGCGCTACCTAAGGCAAACAATCGCGGTCGCGTTTGACGATGATCAACTTTGATTCTACTACTAAATTTTGTCTTTTTTTAAGATTTTTAGGTTTTGGTGTCAATACGTTAGAAGGTATCAATACGAAAAAAAGAGGGCTATGAGGTAATCCTTTAGGTTGGAAAGCCATGGTGGAGTTGGCATCGGAGCTGAAAAACACAGAGCTGGATAAAACTGTTGTTTTATGTTGCTATTTATTGCGAGGATTGTTTGGCAAGAAAGGAAGGTAACGCAAAACGGATGCTGTGGGAAAAACTCTATTTTGTTTAAATACAGTGTGCTCCGTAGCAGTCACATTGAGTTTTACAGACGCCCAATGAATTTAACAAAATAAGAACAAACATCTATTAGTTTCCTGTATTACAGTATTACAGTACGATTATTAGACATTAATTACCGTATCAGATCATTTTTAGTAAATGCGATCGGCGCATGAAAAATATGTAGAACCGCACTTCTAAATACACGCGGGTATACAGATGCAAGTTAGAGAGGAGTCCTTCTCCTCACAGTGCCTAACCTTGGAACTCGATTGAGTTTCAATTGTGTGTACATATGTGTCACCTCCAATGTTTCAAAATTAATGAAGTTCGCAATTTGGTAGGCTGCACCCCCATCGATACTGCTACTAGTAGAACGACCCCACCATAGGTGGTTCTGCGTATCCGCATCCTCATATGCCCAGGTGGTGTCACCTTCGACCGCAGAAACAACTCAACACTCCAAATTCAAGCAATCGAGCGTTCCCTCGCACCCATTCTCAACCTACGCTATTGAATCAGTCGAATCAGTTGGCTACACTACCCTAGCTGATTCAGCTCGAAACTCCTGAAGTGAATCAGGAGGTGGCTTTCATTTTGACAGGTCTCCCGGGATCGACGTATCTCCGGCTAGCTCCATGCCTATGCTGCTATAGCGGTCTCACTCCACATGAGCAGATCGCTAAGAGCGCTCGTCGGTGAATTTTTGTTGAAACGGGGACTTTGTTTTGAATCAATCGGGCGAATTGAAAAGTAAAGAAAACTAAGTGAGCAACGCCAAGAACGAGAGTAGCCTTATGAAGTGGAGGACTAGATGAAGGCTATTTGTTCTCGTTTTCATCTTTGGATTATTTTGGCCTTTATAGGAGATTTCGGAACTTAACTGGTCCGATCGTCCGCTTTAGTTTCTCGTTTAGTTTTTATCACTTTCCCTAGGCCTTCCTCACTGACAGATATTCGTGCTTCTCTTTGCAATGACGTACACACATACGCGTTACTCAACACATATATGCATATTCACGCACTAACACTTCACAATTTGTTGAAAAATGATGAGAATGTGGAGAACGCTAGGCAAGAACTGCAGAAGTAGAAACCTCATCAATTACATAACCTCTCATAGGAATGGTTTGAAATGCCCCAATTATTCTCCGACGATTGTGCAAGGTAAGATTAGGATGATTGTCAGGGCAATGGCGATATCTGCATATAGTTCCTCAGAACCATTCGTTCTCCCACACAAGGTTCAGACTCTGTTAATAAATTTTGTTTTTCTCTGTAATTCGAGCTAAACTTGAAGGTAAGAATATTAACATACAACATGCATTTAGCTGGCCTTTCAATGTTATATCCAATACTTTGCAATGTGCCAGAGTCTCCGAAGAGCTGCCAGGTCAGGTGAAAAACAGATGCTAGCCTTTAAAAGTTCCCCTTTAAATTTAGGGACATGGTTTGGGAGTTAGAATATCAGCTATATTACCTATTCCTATATATCTAGATTTGTATGAAACATGTCCTACATGGGCAGTAGCGCCTGTAGTCTATACTTTAATGCATTTTGATATATGCCACAGGTTTTCATGCTAGGCTTGCATGAGGTGCACCGATATGTATAGTACTGCCTACGCACATAGGAACTAAAAAGAAAAAGCCTAGTAGAGGTATCTAAGAAAAGCTAGTCGTTCATTGACTCTACAATTGAATCGTTCTTTTGAAGGACAACTAAAATTGGCACTCCTCCAGTCGCACATTTCAGTCGTGTCGGTATAGATGTTTTCCAGGTGAACTATCCTTAAATAGAATTGCAATAAATAATCCCACTTTACGACTGTTTGTGTGTTGAGGATCTCCCAGGCTTCGCTGTATGTGATTTCAGTTTAAAATATAATATATAATTCCTAACACGAAATGTCGTTCGACTCGTTCGTATTGAGGCGTTCAGATTGTTTTCGTGATATCACTGGTCCACGTAGGAATATAATGCGAACAAATAGCTGTCTAGCATCCCTAAAGAAGAATTCTAGTCACCTTTGTTTTTTGCGATTTACATGCTTTTTGTGTTTATCTAACCAGATGTTATCTGAGCAAGTGTTACGTATTCGTGCCTGTTTTCTATGTCCATTTATTTGTATGTGTGTCTGCTTATATGGCTCTTGTAGAATAGTCTTATCTCACCCTAGAATGAACGGGTTGACGACTCGGTAGCATTGGTAGCACAAAGCAATTACTTTCTCGTTAGCATCATCGGCCTGGTAATTCTTTTTATTCAAGCCGAAGGTACATTGTGTAGCTATCAACGGACACATTCTGTGAAACGCATTTAGTATTAGCGCGTTTATCATCATAAAACACTATCGAAAATAAATTTGCTTTAAAAACGGTTTATCATGTAAAAAGGTGTGATTGGCCGAATTTGCCACGGCTTTGTGATTCTACAGTATTTTAAGGAATGACGTTTACATATACACAGTCACTTGCGATGTAACGTTTGTCTCGGGACGCTGGCAGCGTCAAGTGATAACGTCATTTAATTTAATACGCGCATTTCATATATAGAATATCATTCATTTTTAAGGGCAAGAATAGTAAGTTCATAATATATAGTCCACCTGCGACTACGATGAGGTTGGCCGTCAATCATTGCCATCGTCAGTCATTGCCACGCGTAGTGCCAATCTGTTCCTGAATCACATAGCTTGATGTTGCCCCTCCTAATCGATGACAGATTGCGGAATTTTTATTGCGAGAATATGTATAGTTTGTTTATTATGATTTTTTATCGCTCTGAGCAATCAACTGTTTCTTTGCATTGTCGAGCTTCTATTCACGTTTGGCCGACTATTCTCCAAAATTGACCGTATCTCTATTGTTGTTTGAAAACGGCGCCAACTCGAAATAACTGTCATCGAAAACATCGTTGTCCTCGACGTATCTCGTTTTTTGAAGTAGCAATGACATGGAAAAATAGTCACCATGTGGTCAATGGATAGAGCGTCCATGATGGAAGAAACCAGTGCACTGCTACTGATAATAATACCGACTGAGTGGCATTCGCTTCCTCGAAGCCCCGCTGGAAGCCAGATGGTGCTAGCTGGCGGCGGCGGCGGCCTGAAGTTTTTTTTCGGCATCACTTCGATTCGTTCTTCTTCATTTTCCCCATCTTACCTCTCTTTCTCACTTTCTGATACTGTCACACTCTGTTCGCATTACTTATAGCGGCAAGAGCAGACTGAATCGGGAGACTACAGTAGTGATTGGTAAGCCGCAAAATGGTATCCGGACAGAAATTGAAATACAGGAAAATATGCTAATTAGGCCCAGTTAAAACGGCGGGCAGAATAACAGCAACAATAATGGCTTGCTATCACCCTACGCCGGGCGAAGTATGTTGGTCGAAGAGAATGGAACGAGCCACAAAAACTGGCTGGCTTTTCGTGTAGGGTCCAGCGTGCAGCCAACCGACTGTCGAAAGCCAATTAGAAGTACTTAGCCTAGATCTTCCTCCGGATGACAGGCCAAGCGCAGCATTGCTAAGCCTTGCTTCTCTATTCAGCTCATCCTCATGACCAAAGTTCATTTGTAAAAAATTCGCTTACAAAGATACGCTCTGCAATTGAAGTTAGCGTTCGAACGCTCATTCGAAATTATTCTAACGGCATTTGTGCCTTTCGTTTAATTGTATTGTCCTATAGGGTATGTTGATTTTGAAACGATGCGTTAATGAGCAAAACTTACATTTTTTTGAATTCTTGCAGTAACGCTTATTGGTGCCGGCAATTTTCAGTTGTCCTTAATTCATTGTTAATTAATTCTTGTTTTTTCATGATTAAGCTTAATTTATGTGAGACAAATTAATCGTCTTGTAAGTGCTAATTGTGGCAAGCCAAACACGAATGTATTTACTTGTCTCCAAATGCGTATATTTATGTTTAATGAATAATATAGTTAGAAAACAAACTAAGATTTTTAGGGACTTAGTTCGTGGGAACAACCAAACACGACTGAATCAGTTTGACAGGATATATATTATTAGTATATATAGATAGGTAAACTATTGGATGCAGTCGAAATCCGTGAGCGTAACTTATTGTTATTGAAATCATCATCACTGAACTGAAAAATGAAAAATTCGTTTTATGTATATACTCTATAATTCATAAGGGATCCCAGAACATAACTGTGAGAAAGTGGCTCGTCTGGTCGACGATTGGCGGTGCCTTCTGCGAAAAGTAAACCATCGTGTACTTTCACTTCGACTAGCGACGATCAAAAGCCTAACTAGCCAGTATCCATTGCAACTAACCTGAATGGATAGCGTATTATGCCACTAAAAGACTATTAGGATTTTCAATCATTGGGATAAGAAACTAAGCTGGTTTTTCTATTCCTGTTTTTGTTTTGACTGGACGTGGTATATGCATTTTCATATATCGATCAAAGAAAGTAGCGGTTCCATTTCTACCATCGGTAACTATGACCATCGCAAAGGAAAAAGAATGAACGATGTACACGAGAGCATTTGATACCGCAAAAATCAGGTTCTCGAATTTTGTTGGGGCGTGACGGCCAGCGCATGCGGCAATATCTCGTGGTAGCGGTGACTATAGAATACCTTGGACTGCACGAACGCGTCGGGGACCAGGAAGCTGACGCGGATGTTAGTTGATGGTCACCCCTGAAAATATAGGAAGGATTTTTTAATTATATAAAAAAAGAGTGCGACTTAGTCTGTGATGCAAAAAACTTTACCTTAAAGCCAAGAAAATTGGAATCACCCCAAATGCTTATTGGATCTATTCATGTTCGACATTTTACTATACCATTAGATCTCCTAACAGTTTTCCGGCGCAAAGACTGAGTTGTACACGAAATGTATGCTTCTACTAAGGAACTAGAAGTTAGCCGTAATTAATTTCAGGAATCCTACTCTGTTATTTATTAATCAGTCAAACCCAATACTGACATAAAGTAGTAGCCTGTTAGATGTAATTGTCCACTTCTCCTAAAGTGTTTCTTATATGTTATTTCAGACGCCGACCCGCTCATCGATAGAGTGCAGTATGTGGGTAATGTTACCTCCTCTAACGAATTTCAAACTGTCGATACTCACCATGCTAAGGTAAATCGTTCGTTATGCCACATCGTCATTGTACAACTGTTGTTGTACAGAATAGTGACTTTCGAATAGAACATAACACCTCGTTATGTTCGAGAAAAACGAGGTGTTTAATTGTGACAGCTAATACCGCTCATTTTCATTTGATAATACACATTATTTGATCTACGAACTTGCCAATAGATCTATATAGGGCAAATTATTGAATGAGGCATACAAATACAGCCCAAAAAGTTCAAGAAGTTACTCCCTAAAAAATATTTTTAGGGCTGACCATCATATTTTTAAAGCTGACCATCAGCCGACGTTTAACGACCACGGTAGCGCTTTTCGCATTACTTCGTAAGATGGACCCTTTAAATATAAATTTGCAACGGGGGGATCGAACCCATGCACTCGCGTGCCTCTTCCGGTCTCAAGGCGTACGCGAATGCATTAAGCCCCTGAACTCCACGAAAAAGTCGTTTTCCCTGACGGTTGAACAGATCTGCTATATATGTTTAATTCGAAAATGCTAAGGCAATCTCTAACACAAAGCCACACGCTGAAAATTTGAAATCGTGGAATCGGTCATAGGTATTGAGGGTTCACGGGTTGAGCGCCTGGCGCATGTATCCATCGGGGTAATGGATGTAAACGTTTAAGTAATGAAAACAGGCGGGGAGAGATAAGTGAAACTTGTTTTTCTTATATCCATCGTTTTACGCAAGTGGCGTAGTTGCAGTAGTAGTGTTTACCGCGTAGTCTTCGTTCACGCGGCTGTGGAGGTTGAAGGTTGATGAGTCCGTTGAGGGATGGTAAACTGTTGGACGCCAGTGCGAAGTGAGGGATGGTATCTAGTGTTGTTCCAATTTATACTCTGTATGTGCCAATTATAGTTAAGATGTCTGAATCTGTTATCATAATAATACTACAGAACCGTCAGCGCAGCGAAATACAAACAACAGCTCTATGCGGGCATTTTACAATATTATCATTGTACCAATAATAATAAGAATAATATATTACTTCTTATTTTTACACCAAGTACTACAATGCGAAGCGAGCAAAACTTTGTTCATTACTGGATGATGATATGAGAAAGAACAAACCTGAGGCCTCCTGTTTAATCGGGTGTACGCGTATCCTATGGGTGTGATGGTTGCTTATTTCAATTTGTACTCGGCACAAATCAGTTAAAATTGAGATGTTTAATGGCATTTCGATCGGATGGTTTGCGTAGCGATTTAAATATTATAATTTCTATAACGGTGGAAGTACGCAAGCGTTGTGCGCTGTGCTGTCATCCTTTGTCTTTGCAGGCTGTCCGTTTTTGACTTCAATATACAGCAGTGGCGTCGACGGTGTCTCTCTGCGTGGCTGTATGTGTGTGTTAAAGTGCATCGTCTTACGCTTTCAGATTACCCTTTTTTTTAAATATAAATGCGTATTTTAATCAATTTTACAGGGTTTGTTCGACACTGCTACCGTCGTTTACGGTATCCGCGTCAGATGTGCAGCAGATCACTATGCAAAGGTGCGTAAAAGCTTGAGTTACATCTAATTCTCATTACGTTTACGTTCCTCGACGCCAATCGGATATTAATGAAAGAAATGAAACTTTTCATTTCACTTAATGGTAGAGTCTAGCTGTTAAATTAGTTAAGTCTACAACAACGTTGTATGGGTTGTTATAACATCTATAAGGGGCTTTTTGCAGTTGTAAAGGACTCACTCCTATTATGATTCGATTCGATGGAGGTTAAATGTCAATAATAAGAAAATTAGTCATTCGAAACTACGGAATCAATTGGTCGGATTCCTGGACGATTTCTACAGGAGCTTTCGCACCGGGTAAACATTCAAGCATTCGAAAAGAGTTTATTTAAAGCAGCATTTGCCCCTTGCTATTCAAAGAGGAAATTTTGGTTCAATAATGGTAATAAGTCCTAAGTAAGATTCCTGATCCTAAATTATGTATATTTATCTAATATCTATACGTAAATCCAACTGTTTGGCCAAACCAGGTAACATTAAGTAAATAATAAATTCATTTCTCTTTATTGCACATTGTTGCTATGGATTGTGCTATACTTTTACTACTACTATTAGTAGTAGCAATAATAATAATAAAATTCACTTTTGCATGGCAGGACTGTTCACGAACATGTCACCCACGAAACGATAAGTACGGCCACTGGTTGTGCAGCCACGATGGGATGAAACTGTAAGTGAATTGATCTAATTTGCTTTATATTACCTGAAGCGCCGTATTTGGTATTTTTCAACTACCTAAGTATGAGAATCAATGCAATTTAAAGTATTTCATAGAGGTAGATATTTCATAGAACCAGGATTCCTTATTCTCTAAAAATTTCTCATGGCGGTGTCGTAAATAATTGTTCTTCTCTCTGGTAGTTGTATTGATGGATGGAATGGAACGCAATGTGATCGTCCACTTTGTTCTGGCTGCGATCCAACTAGAGGGCGGTGTGAGGCACCCGGGAAATGCACATGCAAAGACGGATGGACCGGACCAGATTGCACTAGTTGCTTGCCGTACCCAGGTTGTAAGCACGGCACCTGCAGTCAGGTAACTGCATATTGTAACTCGTATTTAATAACTCCAATTTAGCTTTTAAAGGTCGACAATCGGCCAAAATTTACCGTCTACGGTGTCCCTTTCGCATTAATTCGTAGGACCACCTCATGAACGCGAATGTGCAACGGTAAAAATTGAACTCACACATCTGAATGTTTGCTCCGGTCGTAAAGCGTAGACCAATACACCAAGTCACTGGTGCCGAAAATATAACTCATGTCATATAACTGATGCACATCGGCACGTATTTCTACAAAAAGGGAAAGCTTAATTTTTATAAATTCGTGCTCTTGATTTATAGTTTAGTTCTATTTGTCTAAAAAAATAAAATTGAAGTTATTTCAATGCAACCGGAAACCTTAAGCCATGAATCCACCGGCTCAAATGCCGCAATGCATTATATGAATTCATGCTGATTTTACACTCACAGATTTGTCAATGAGCTTTTTACATTATACAAGCGCTTAGTGTGGTTCACATTTCCTTGAGCTCCCATTGCATTCTAGTCTGCTCAAGTATTATAATTGTTTTTTTCGCAGTAATTCCAAATTTTGCAATACTATATCTTTACTCATATTAATACACAGCGATACTAAGCATACTCCGATTTAAACAGCAAAGTCTTCACCAAAATTATTCTAATTTTGACTCTAAGGGTAAACCACTGACATGCGAATGTGAACGGAATTGGGGAGGTCATCTGTGTGATCAAGATCTCGATGTCTGCGGCAGAACTTTTCCTTGTAAAAATGGAGGCATATGCAGGTAGGTTGGAAGTATTGGTATCGCATCGAGCCTCTCAGCATCTGAAGCTTCATACAAATTTTTTAATTTATCCAGGCTTCATTTTGATCGCTTATGTGATTTAAGAAACTGGAAAAAAATTCTGGTAAGGTTGAAATCTCTTAGTGCCACTGACCCATTATTTGATCCTAAAAGCAAATTTTGGTAGAACTGACCTATGCTATTATCTTTATAAGGCTTGAAGGCAAGGTCTGGTCTGCCCAAAC
Source organism: Tropilaelaps mercedesae (assembly GCA_002081605.1). NCBI lineage: Eukaryota > Metazoa > Arthropoda > Arachnida > Mesostigmata > Laelapidae > Tropilaelaps > Tropilaelaps mercedesae. Next base: position 12,646 of record MNPL01000924.1, on the reverse strand, counting down.
CTGCATATCTATGTTTTACATTTTAGTTCACGGTCGTTGGAGTGCGAATAATTGTCCTTACTGTGCCAAATAACATTCCTGTCTCGAATTTGAACTTTTCTTAGAAACATTGCGGCGAATGAATACCGTTGCTCGTGTGCCAAGGGCTTCTCTGGTCGAAATTGCGAGCTTGACGAAAAAAGCAAACATCTCTATCGGTAAATATTAAACGAAAAGTGCCAAGTGATTTAAGCAACATTTCATCCTAGCTGCGAAGTCAAAACACTCTGCAATAAAATACAGTTAGAGTTCCCAAAAACCAGAGTTTGCTCCCGTACATCTAGTTTCACTCGTTGTGGATGAGAATTAAACGTCTCAAAAGTACTCTCTACAACTATATTTCCTTATGCTTCCGTTTGATGTTATTGGCACGGTTACCGGTTGAATAGAGCATGTGAAGGTGCGGATGGTTTGCCAGTGTGCGCCAATGGTGGCCTGTGTTTCAGCGACGACAGCAACGACACCGGATTTCGATGTGAATGCCCCTATGGATGGACAGGGGAAACATGCCAACAAGGTATTCAAAATGTTGACTATAGGAAAATCAATTGCAGCTGTTCCTATTCTTGAGTGTCCGTAAATTAATTATTATTACCAAACTTTATAAAGACAATACGGAGATAGAGCTAATTAAAACTAATTAAAAACGGATAAACCAACTAATAAATTGCTGTGCAACCCAAACTAAAGATAAAAGCGAGCGAATTTATATTTTCATGCAGCTTAACTGATCAAAGTCAATCAGTCGTTGGTATTACCTAATAAAGCGGGCCAAATAGCACACATTGTGAAAATAAAGAGATTGTTCTGCGCTTGTACAAACAGTACACCCAGAGCTTGGGTTAGTTGTATCCCGTTTAATCAAGTTTTAATTTAACTTCTTATTCTGACAACCCGTGATTCCTACATTACGTTTATGGTTTGACACAGTAGTATCGGCTTTCTCTGGGTGTACTTTGAATCCGTGTCAACACGGTGGTATTTGCTCAGTGAATTCGCAAGGTAAAGCGAAATGCAGTTGCGCTCCTGGATGGAATGGACATCACTGTCAATACGGTAAACTTGTTTTCGTAATAGATCTAAATAAGTGTACCCTATTTTTAGTTAGGTCTTAACATCTCCTTTGGCTGAGTCCGGTGTAGGAAAAGTACCAAATAAAACATGTTTGTGCATGTGGGCTAGTCTATTACGCGATAGCTTGCAAAGACGGTAAACTTCGTTGAGTATTATCCGAACTGTCTAAAGCAAAATAATTTAAATGAAACATATTTGCAACTTTTTAATTCAATTATTAATATTTACGCATGGGTTAATGTATAGCCTTTATAGTAGCATTCATAGTGTGGCGATAAATCTTGGCACACTAAGGCTAATGTGCCAAAATTTGAACTAACAGATTGAGCGCCGAGATATATAGATATTAGCCTATCAAATCGTAGTAGTTGTGGTAATACTAGTGATAATAATAATAATAATACATTTATTTGTGTAACTGTGTTTATACAGATATTGATGAGTGCGTCGAGCTCAGTCCGTGTCGTCACGGCGGTCGTTGTACCAACATAATAGGTGGATATAGCTGTGCTTGCACAGCTGGATGGCAGGGTGTTAACTGTACGATTCCTGTAAACAACTGCCATGACTTTCGATGCCTTAATGGCGGCACGTGCTCATCGGAGCTTGGTAGCGGGCAGTGGCGGTGTAGTTGTCCCAAAGGCTTTTCTGGAAGACAGTGCGAATTTCGTACGGGTCCATGTAGGCCGAACCCATGCAACGGTGGGGTTTGCCAATTACTAAACGATGGATCACCAGCTAGCGCCTTAAAAATCGACTCTTTTGTTGGCTATCAGTGCACATGTCCGATGGGTCGAAGCGGAAGAAACTGTGAGCGGACCGAAACAGGATACAAACTGCAACAGACTAAATGTAGGTGGTTAAATGTAATAATTTGCTCATTTAAATTGTATTTATGTTGCAATTTGCACTTTGAATTGTATCAATCTATTTGCCTAGTTAGTTTTATACGATAAAAACGTAATTTACCTAACTTTTTAACCTAAAGGGTCATGTTCAGAAACTTAGCCAACAAGGCCATTTGGAGGCTACCTCGAGAGCGACCAGAACATACGCAGTGGCGGATTTTACGCTCGTATCTTGGAGGTTTTTCTGCCCGTATTGTGGTTCTATTATATGAGACGTAGTAACGCTTTTACGGGACCTATTTACAATCATGGAAAAAGAGTGGAGTGCGATGGGTTGTGCGCTTCCGCTAATACGAGTTCTGTGGGAAAAGCACGAAAGCTACGCTATCGTAACTTAACAAGCCGTAGACGAAAATGAAAATCGGAAGATAAAGGATTTGTTAGTTTGTAGTCGATCTAGATAGAAAGCTGCTGGTATCTAGGGGTTTAGCTAAACAAAACATTTACGACAGTCTGTCATGTATACATTCGAAGTAAATTGCAATTTACCACCCGGCAGTTATTAAGAGTCTTCGGTAATTAGCCCTAACAGTCCACAAAAAATAACAAACGGCCGCAATAAACATTTAAAATAGTAGTGCATATTGAAACTGAATTATGCGCTTTATTTTTTCTTTTTCAGTGGAATACAATAGCTGCCTAGTAGCTGTCAGACATCCACAATCCGGCCAAGTAGACGTTTTGTCTACGAAAATCTGCGGCCCACACGGAGTTTGCGTGTCAGCGTCGGAAGACCAAAATACTGAAATTGTTGCGAAGCCTGGAGAGTTCCGGTGTGAATGTGACTTAGGATACACTGGTGAAGCATGTCATATGAGTAAGTGATGCGCTTAGTCCAGAAGTTTGTATTTATATCGAGTAATATCAATTATTGGTTTTGTTCACAATAAAATATCAGTTTTATTTTTGAAAAAATAAAATTGATGATAAATTATAGCTCTGAAGGGTTAAAGTGATACCGATTCTCATCAATACATTCGCCTTACCAAGTTCTGCCAAGATCTCTATTTATACGATTACCTATATGTATACGTGCAATTTCCCAACCAATTTCGTAATTGCAATTTGGGAAATCGTGAACGCCGATATTTTGTAATGAACACAAATTTTATATAGATGCGAATGGTAACAAATATCGCTCTTGTACTTATTTTTGCTTAGATATCAACGACTGTGCATCTTCACCATGTAAGAATGGTGGGACTTGCTTGGATAAGGTGAACTCTTTTAAATGCGCTTGTGCTCGAGGCTTTGCTGGTGAACTCTGTGAGAAAACGGAAGATCCATGTGCTGGGTCGCTTTGCGGCCCGGGAGATTGTGTGGGAGTTGGGGGAGAAGATTACTACTGTCGATGTCCGCCTGGTCTTAGGGGTCCTCATTGTAATATGACAGCTGTTAGTCAGTGCGAGGGCTCTCCGTGTCAGAACGGTGGAACCTGCGAGGAGCTCGAATCTTCTTTTATTTGCAAATGTTTGCCTGATTTTGTTGGTTATCGATGCCAGCAGCGTCGCCAAACACCTTGTGAGGCACTACCGTGTCAAAATGGGGCGACCTGCGTGAATGTCGATGATGACAGGTACCAGTGTTGGTGTCCCGACGGCTTTTCTGGCCCACTTTGCGAACAAAGTAAGTATCCATCCAAGTACAGTCAAAAACATCACAACAATAACCCGCTTACATGCAAATTGTTCCATAGCTCTGATAAACCTACTTATTATGAATAAGGCAGATACACTTTCTATATGTAATTTATGCATCGCCGGTTGACTCAAACATTAGTGTCATGTAAACATAGCGTGGATATGCAAATATTCAATAAATGCGACTTCCTCAGATAATTAGCTCGAGCATAAAGAGATTAAGAGCTAGTAATTAATGAAAAATTGTCTGTGAGAATGGTCTTTACATAATTTCGGTATCACTTCTAGTAAAGAGACAGTTATGACTTATTCTCAAAATTGCGGAACCGTCTCCAAAATAAATTGTTCTCTACAAAGCGTATAGATTGTGTCTAACTAACCGAAAAAATAACCATATTCGCTACTGTTTTTAACATGTTTTATACACTATTTGCAGATATTGACGATTGTTTGGGAGCAACGTGTTTCCACAATGCGACTTGCGTTGACGGTGTAAACCGCTTTAGCTGTATTTGTCCGAAAGGTTTCAGTGGAGCTGACTGTCGTCTTGATATTGACGAATGCTCATCGGCGCCTTGCCATGGTGGAGGCACTTGCGTTGATATGGTACTATATTGAAATTATCTTATTTTATTTAATGTAATAAATGTTTTTTTTCACTATATTTAATGTTTGCCGCAGTTAGCAGTTTAGTCAAGTTATCCATTGTAATATGTGCTATCGACGCGTTCAACCTCTTTATTCGGCCGTTGGTCATATTACTAAGGCCATCCCTTCTGTAATTGTAGGTCAACGATTACTTCTGCCTCTGTCCTTCCGGCCGAACAGGTCGCAGTTGTGAAGTGCTAGTTGTTCAGCTTGTTCCCTCGGCTTCTCTTTGTGTGTATAATGGACTTGGTCATGCAGTCGGCACTGTGTGGTCGGAACCCAAACAATGTTCGATCTGTCGATGCCTTGATGGTGGGCAGGTACTTTGCGAAAGACGTTTGTGCGACACGGATGAATGCAATCCATCTGATCCAGACAATTCTTGTCTAGTAAGCTATCTTACTTTTTATTTATAACATGTGATATACCAATATCTAGTTATTTTTACGAATGGTAAATTAAATGCTTGTTTATATATACATATATATGTAATATCGATTATACATTTATGTACATGACACGTATACTTCCATATCCCTTCTCAATCACGCTCGTTTATCTATAAAATGTGATTGGCGATTGCCATGCCCTACGAATTCCTAACTTTTTATGAATTCATTCAGGTATCTTACCACAGCACTTAAATGTATAGGCTGATCCCCAGGACGTCTCAAGGTTCTTCAGTAAGGAGTAACAATAAAGTTTGCTTATCATTTTCTGTATTAGTTTACTGATCAGGAGTGCGTCTATACAGAAGCGGAAACGTGTTTTTCTCCTCCGTGTCGACCACATGCCGAGTGTCGACCGCGACCAAATCCTCTAACAATTACCCCGATGATTTTCTCGACTCACTGCGGGCCCAGGGACGCTTCGGGATGCCCGGCTAAGCTGACGCTGAATTTTGCGCGCAACTCTGAAAAGGAATTAAGAGCCACAGCAATTGATGGCTTTACTGTCGAGTCAATCTGTGCTCATGTAAGGAGAGCATTATCGCACCAGAATGCTCACCAGTTGGCTGTTGGATGTGTGGCTCGGTCACGTACAACTCTCGAGGTACTGTTGGCGCCAATCCAACCTGGCCAGGAGATCAGTGCCGTTGTTCAGGCGCATCACCTTGGTAGGGTTATCTCAGAAATGCGGAGCAACTCTTCAGTACTGAACGCCGTAGCACAGCTACGAGTTGACGGGATAGTATCCACAGTGCCTCCGGGAGCCCAAGAGGCCACATCAATATATCTAATTTACATTAGCTTACTTCTGCTTCTCCTGCTTGTGATGCTGATTCTTGCTTACAAAATGTGCCCTCGCAGGCAATCTTCTCTGACAAAAACATATATTGACCCCAGTCCGGTTAGCCTCAACAACTTGCGGTTACCCAAAGTTAACAATCTCTCTCCTTATGAAGAGACTGTTATCAATATAGACAAAACGCAAAACTTAGAAGAGGAATTCGCCTATAACAAAAATTCGTATCTTCTCAAACGCACTCCTCTGGACGATTTAAAAATAGGCAAGCCTGTGCATATTCCCCAAGTTCCCGATGCTCACGGACACGATAATGGCTACGCTTTCAGTGAGTCAACAAAGAATTCTTCCGTACGGAAAGGAGGAGATGATGTAGTTTGGTGCTAGCGATATAATAAGGGTAGTATAGTGCAAGATAAAGTTGGCGGAGATAGGACCTGGCTTCTAATGAATGCTGATGAACTGGCATGTGGTTTTTCAACAAATGTGTACATATCAAGAAAGCCTCAAGAAAGACGTTAATTGATAGTCTTGACCATGCTGATTCTCTTAATTGTGACGGATTGTAGAAGAGACGAAAGCAAAATAAAGCAAGAGAAGGTGCAAGGGTACAAGACGAAGAGTCGTCATCCATGTACAGTGTGCATTTGGTTGCGTTTGGTTCCCTTTTACTACTTATTTATTCATACTTATCTACTCATTATTATTGAAAATACTATTGAGTATTTCATTTTCATGGGTAAACAATATTAAGGACGATGACGCCGGCAAAATCGAGTGTGGCCGAGCACATTGTGATCGACACATGAGGACACTGATCTATACATTTTTATGTGTAGAAATTTTAAACTTCTTAACACTTCTTTTGTCCAACCTATGTGTAAATAAAATTTAGTTTTTCATTTCTTTTTTCAGATGCTAGTGCTACCATTACCACACTTTTTATATTTCGTTGTAGTCTCACGTGCGAAATCGTGTTATGCTCGATCAGCCAAAAACACCAAATTTCTTCATATATGGATATTGTACCTGAAAGTGCTAATTAGGTGCCCATATACTGAAGATAAGTCATTAATATATTAAAGTTTGAAGTCGTGAATTGATAATTGATGAGCGATTGCACTAATGATGTAAGACATAATCGATCGCTTAAGTGTAAATATTTTGAACAAAAAAATATAGAAAAGTGGGAACGTCGCAAAATTATACGATAAGATATACATGAAGATATAATTATATATCATAATAAGAATGTAGAGACTTGACTGTAGAATACGATATGGTCAAGCGAAGGCCAAATTAGCTCGTGACGTCTAAGTCATTCTGCAGACGTAAACAAGTATGTGATGTTGATAAAAAAAGACAATGCTGTTGAGATGAGGGCTAAAAAAATCGGAAGTCCTATTTCATAGAACGCTATTTTATAGTCGTTATGGTTGAGGAATATTTACTTTTTCTCAAGCTTTGTATATTTTACGTATAATTTTAACAATACAAATAATTATAATAACAGTAAGTGAAGTGAAGATTGTGCTAAATCGAAATTGTGGTTTTACGACGCTAGTGCATTGTTTTGTAATGTTTTGCTAATATATATAAATACGTTCGTCGTGACATTCAGGGTTTATAGAGAGCAACAAATATCAGCAAAGCGATATAAATGTAGAGCTAAAAAGATGCATAAATAATATTTATGGAAAAATGAAAAAATTTATGAAGGAAGATTTTGGATGACGGAAAAGCCTAGGTGGTGCCTGCCTAGAGCTAGCGTTGTACAGAAGACGTTCAAGCTATACCGATTAACGCAAAACGCAACCCAATAACTTATAACGGATTGTAAATAATAAATAAGTAAATAAAACAATTTATGTTGGGATGGAACGATAAAACAAATGATCACATTGCGTTCATATATAGGTGCATGCTCATTTATATATATTTAAACTCTTAATTTATACGGGGCACCTAATGGCAAACAAAAGCGTACCGAAATTAGCCACAATTGTTATTTACACGGTCCTGGAATTTATAGGCTATTGAGTCGTATAATCTAATAAGTGTGGTTTTTGGGAAATACTTGAACATCGTGCAACATATTGGCATCAATGATTGTTCTGTTTTATAAACAGTTACTGTTCTCCGCTTCCTTCCCTCGCTTGCCATCCATTTTCGGATAGTCGGTTTTCAAGATTTATTTGCCTACCGACAAGATATACTTATCGGTATACATTTTTCACTCAAAACATTTGCAAAGGCACACACCTCTGTTGTTTTATATCATCAAACCAGACTTACAAATCAGTTAATCCTGTACAGAGCTAGTAGAGCCAAAGGAAGCACAGCTTCTCTCTCTCCCTCTTTCGCTCGCTCACTCTCTCTCTCTCTATATATATATATGTATAATATCTGTAAGAGAAACATCTACGCTTTTTCGCTTTTGCAATATGCACAAGAACCTATGTCTTAATGCCCAGCTATTCAATCGCAGGCCATAAAAAAAGCCAGGAGCTCTTACTGTTCCCATCGTTTAACTCTTGCATCGGTCAATTAAATATTCTTGTCCGATGTGTTTAAATTTAATGACAGATTTCGTTGCATTCAACTATATACAATTTTCTTCTTTCATGTGTTTTTCGTTTTCCTTATTTTATGAATTTGAAAAGAATCGGGATATGCATGCGTCTCATTATATTTGATAATACAAATAGCTCTTTCTTATTTAGGAAAATACCATCAAATACTTTTTAAGCCGTGCACTAAATCTTTAGAAGACCGCTGCGTCTTAATAATTCAATTCCTTGTCTGTGTGCGCGTGTAGCACCTCCTCGCAACGGTAAATGTACAAAAAATATAATTAACAGTAACAAAAAATGAAAACATAAAAAGTAACAACAAAATTAAATGATATCATAAGCAAAAATTAAACGCTCCAATAAATGTTGCAAAGCAGCATACATTTCACCCTATAGTTGTTGGCCTATATCTGCTAACCAGTCGTCCCTATAGGATTGCCCATAAGGTGACGTCGTCCTTACCTTGTTATGAGCTTAGTGTTGCAGTAGATCAATTTTAAATCGATTACTCTTTCAGTGAAAAATTTGTAACCTTACTCGGCCCGGATCGAGTTGTTAATATTAGCTTTGATTTTTCCCTATATATTCGAGTCTGTTACCATTAAAAACATGTGACGCTTCTACCTTATATATGGAATGATGAATGCTGTCAAGGGTTATTAAAAAACTAATGGCAAAAACTAATCCGTCCCGCCAGAATGCGCTGAGCCTTAGTTATGTTGGATGCTTTAATGCAGCGGTTGTATTGTAGTAATAAAGCAAGCGAATTTCATAACCTCCTGATGATCACAGATTGAATAAGAACATTTTTTGATACGCACAATTTGCAATTTCGATGTCTCTATTTGGGAAAATTTGCCTCAGGTTGTCGAATGTTACGACGAAACGAATATCCGTTTCCACCGGTCTTAAATATACTCGATGTTAATTAGCCGATTTGCTTTGCAATTTGTGAACTTAATGACGAACAGCCACGTTTGCGTAAAGTGCATCTATTACGCAAGCTTTGAATATAGCAGTCTTCTTATTGAGTGATGTTTCATCCCTGACACTGAAGTAGAAGAGCCGCAATTTTTCCTAAAGCATGACAAATGTTATTTAACTATTTATTGTTATTTGACTATTTAACTAAAAGCATTAACTTATTATCAATCGAGTCCGCCACGAAATAATATGTAGAAACAAGCCATATAATTGGGTGTTTAGATACCGGTGTACTTGAATCGCGTTAGTATGGATTGTTGATAATCATGTAAGTATTTGAAAACCTTGTTGTTGGAAATTCTGCCCAAGCAAAAAAAATAAAAATTTGATATGTCACATTTGATTTGAAACCATTATCCAACCATTCAACATTAAACTGTAGAAGTCTATTAACCATACGAACGTCTAACTGATAAGACAAACAAGGCTTTTAGGGTAATTAATATGCGTTGAGGCTTTTGTTATCGGAAATAGATGAGAATAGTAAAGACGTTACGCATCCTCAAAACTGTCAGATTTGGTAGAAATGTAAACAGATTGGCGGGAGGTTAAATTTTAAACAGTTTCCACTGTATAATTGAAATGCAGTACGAGTATCCAAACAGTGGCGCCGTGTGAGCGCTTTCAGGCTGATACGCAAAGTGATGCGCTGCGGTATTGGAGCAAATTCCATAATTCGTAGAAATAGACTTGTTCGCGGCCGAAACTATCGATATTTTTATTTTTAGATTTGCCGTTCATACACTGTGTGTATCTGTAATATAGTTTTACCCATGTAGAAAACAAAATGTATTTATTTTGCTTATATGCTTACAGTATGCCCTTTGAGGGATAAAATGTCAGAATGCTGCAGTAGTTTTCGATGAAGCCTCGTTTTGCTCGCGATTAAATAGCTTCCTCATGCTAGAATTAAAAGTAATCCGAATGATAAAATTGGTATGAAAATACTCTACGTTCTTTAAATTTAATTTATTTTTATTTGGACGTAATTAGTCAATTCCCTCAATACTAAACCCAAAGCAATGTGAATGTGTCCCATGTACCCTTGTCGATTTAGTATGATTGATTTCGAGAGAATTTTCCATTTTAAGCCAAACCAATGGCTGGTGCGGTGTATTTTCACTGAACACTGCTATATAGAAAGAGTTGTACGGAGAAAATAATATTAAATCTAAACGACGTTTTGTTATTTTCATATTTCGTTCGTAAACAGGAAGCGTGGTATCTTACTTATTAAAAAGTATGAGCAGTGCCTCTTTGAATCAGGACGACTCATGACCATGCGCAAGTCTTCTGTTTGTTCATGAACTTATATGGGTATAATGTAGAATATTACCTCAGTTTATTTACGTAAAGTTATTTGCCTCAACCATTAAGCATAGATACAAATAGTGGTAACCATGCGAAAAAATATTCTAAAAATATAATACATAGTCAAAATATACAATTATCTTTATTCCTATCCAATTATATTATGAAATATTTAATCGATTGGAAATGTCTAAGCCGCAAGGAACGTCATTATAGAGTACAAAAACAAAGGTTCTCAGTCCAATAATACAGTTAAAAGGTCGAAGTATTTGGTTGCAGTAAAGCTAAGCAACTTCAATATTGTTCGTAATATTGAACTGCAGGATAGATCTTTTAAAGAGTGATTATCCTGTTACCTTTTATTACAACACGTTTAACGGCTGAGCTCAAAGGAGTCAGAGCACATCGGTGTTGCAACAACAGGCACGATGCAAAAAGAAAATTTTAGTGTCACTCCAGTTACTATCAACCCAGTACGTTGGGCGTTTAATTAGAACCTTGGAAAGTCGGATCTAGCTTAGTTTGAGATATTATTATGTGAGTTACGAACTATAGCCCAAATTCGGTGGTTCAAGGTTTGGGTGCGTTAGTGTTTCACATTGCCGCCATAAATACTATTAGCCAAGCGTCTATAACAGAATTCGTCATCAAGATATATAGAACGAATCGAACCCGCTAATGGCACATTCTCTCGTTATGCTCTATGTATTTAAAGCAAGGAGAGTTCGTAACCTTGGATTTATTTTATAACACTCGCACCGTATATGCACTCCAGTGTCCAAACTGCTTTCTTTCACTAGATGGCTCCTTAGATAACTTGAAAATCAAAACGAGTTAAGTAGCTCACTTTCACATATTGTAACGTAGCGAAATTCTCTGCGATCTCAATGCCACCAATACGAGCCAATTTGTATAAGCGTATGAAAGATACATAGGTTTTGAAGCACTATGCACATAAAAAGTTTGTATTCCTTTACATATGCACTATTTTGACCCCCAGTCCAACTAGCTTAATTAACATTGCATTGTCTCTTAAATTAATCTACGTGCACCAATGAGGAAACTTGATCCTGCAATCTGCGGCTATTTCTTTTTATATCGACGCATAAATCATCCTATGCGTAGCATGTCTGCAAAAAATAGACGTTTTTTTACTCTAGTACTTTTTACATTGTTTAACGTTGCCATAACAGATGGAGAGAGACTGACGCTAGGACGGAGGCTTCTTTCAAACATGTTATCGAGAATTGTTTTGTCCTTCATCTACTATACTTAAGGATTACTTACTAAAGTAATGATTACGTTCCCTTACATTACGGTTTAATATTTGTATCAGTATTACTTTTAGTATTGTATTACTTTCTTGCATCTTGAGGTGAGCAATCCGATATTACGGAAGAGAGTAGTGGAAAAACTTTATATGGATGTTTACCAGTGCAAGAAACGTTCAATGTATTGATTCATCATTTAAATTGCTTCTTCTGAGCAGAGTTAATGGTAAAACTCTTCATATTTAAAGCGATTGACGCCCATTTCCTCATTGTGCTAAATACCAAAGACCCTCTTTGAAAAAGCGTGTGAACGTTTACGCCAAGTTCTCTTTGTCAATTTTTTTTGGTTAGGTCATTGAATGACAACGCGGTAAAACGTTCTATGGCCTTAGCTCCTACACCAGTCTCTAACTGCCTGCGTTCGGCACCATAATGGGAATCATATATGTTTGTCATGAAGTACTTTCTGCTGATCATCTAGAAGTACCGACAAAATATGTGAGTTCAAACTTTAGTGTGCGGTTCAAGAATTTGTAGATTACAGGTTGTCACGTAGTTTGTAGTTTGCTGTTGATTGGCAAGCTGATATCCCTATATATATCTTATAGAGGTTCTTTTGAGTAGGACGCTCTTGAGACGCTTCTGAGTAAGGAGAATCTTCAAGGAGAATCTTGGATCTTCACATGTGTAGAAATTTCAGGGTAAAAAAGTTTCTAAAAATTGATTCATAAGAGATGCGCTTTAGTAGCCACATATTTGGTCGTCCTGGCATATTCTAGGGTCAGGAATTCGATCCGCAAATTTCATTGCTAAGAAAGTTTAGTAATGTAAGTCTTTAATCATGTCTTTTCCCGAAATTGCTATGAATTTGATGCAATCTTTTATGGCCTCCTATTGATGACATTATAATTAAAAAACATATATATATATATATATATATATATATATATATA